>JAOSBL010000211.1:659110-673295 GCA_027568915.1 Erythroxylum roraimae
TTGCCATGGCTTTCAGAAGAATTTCATTCACCTGCTTCAGATTAATGGTATATTCATGCAAGACTTCTCTGCAACAGTGAATTATTAGAAAATTTAATCCGAGACTCTGGTTTTGAATTCTTGAGGATTTTGATAAGTACAATCAGATTACCTGAAAGCTTCAGGATTTTGTGGCCAAAATATGTATTGCCTCTGATCTTCTGGGCTCAGAGTGAGGTACAGCCTATCAGTCCAATCAATTGTTTGTTGGTCTGATAAAACCATGTCATTCCCATAGCCTTCAATACTGTCTTCTTGTCTGGAGTATTTCTGCTTCTCAGCCATAGGAAGTGCAAAGAACTGTTCTGCAACTTCACGAACTTTGTCCAAGAAACCACTTGTCATCCCATGATTTACTATCTGAAATTCCATCAAACATTGTTAGAAGAAAACTCCCTCAAGTTCTACGTATTCAGAACTTATTTCCCTCAAAAAGAAGCATGAAACCCAGTAGCTCCTAAGTTCACTTGGTCTTTCTCTATGTATCAGAATTTCCTTATCCATTAGAACCTGAAACACAGATCGTTCTGAAAGAATGATAGATCTATGGACTAAAGAGTGATCTGAAGTAACGAAAAAGTTTCGGCTATGATACTTCCATGTACTTAGATCCATCTACTCTCTGCAACCCCTTTTCATTCCCACTCTACTTGTTCCATTACTATTATAACATTCAATCCTGAGACACTACAGAATCAGACACCAAGCAAATTTAACATCAAGAACGGTTCATCAAGGACCTGAAAGCAACCCCATGTGCTGAGAGCTGATCGAAGTTTCTCAAGTTCTTGTAAGCTGCTAGATGATGGAGATGTGAGAAGACCAATATCAACAACTGGAACATCCACCAACGGGACAGCAGAATCCAACACCCCACCATCACTTCCTTTGAGGAAAAACTTCTGTGGCGGTTCTTTCACATTGACTGCCAGTTCTTGGACTGATCTAGGCTGAAACTCTATTTTGATGTCCATTGTATCACAAAAGGTTTGAAACCGAAAGCAGATGAAGTCTCTGCAATCTATCACTTTCAAACTTGAGCCACTGCAGCGGTGGTTGAGAGGTTTCCGTATGCTTGTCTGGGGATGCGGTCAAAAGAGAGCAGATTGCTTAGGCTTGAGTGCCACCAGAAAATATGCATTGACTTCACTAAATGGTCTGTTTTGTCTGTTTCAGGATCTGTTTCGTGGGCTGCTTTGTTCTTCATACAATGAAAGTTAGAGAGCCCATTAGCCATTGGGAGTGGGTCCTACTAACAAACTTCCAAGCAACATGAGGAGAAATCAGAAAAGAAACAATGAATTCATAGCCACAAAATCCAAGCTCCGCCACCGTGTCCTCCTCAAGTCCTTGCAAACTTTCCCATGACTTCCCTGTCTACCGATCACATAAAACCCAATTCTCTTGTCTTTTTAAGCGTGTAATGTGAGTTTTTGTCGTCTGTTTGAGTTGTTGTGCCACCATTTTGAAGAAATGGCAAATCTTTCACTTAAAGCTGACAACTTTTGCACTCTCTCACCCACCACAAGCTCACATCCGTCAATTTTCAACTGCAACTATCGGAAGTTCCATTTTTTAAGGTTACTGCCCCATGAACGCTGCTTGAAGTACAGGGTATCTTGTGGCATCAAAGAGAAAGAGAATGTGAAAGAAAGTGAGATCGTTCCTAAAGTACTTACAGGTCTTCGAGTTGATGAACTTGAGCAGAAGAGTTCAATCACAGAAACGGAGCTTGGGAATGGTTTTGATTGGAATTGGCCGCCATGGAGGAATATTCCTGAAAGATACAAACTTATTGGCACTACTTCACTTGCCTTTGTTATTTGTAACATGGACAAGGTATGCTTTTGTTATTCTTATCTTCGGTAATTCAAGCAAAACATTGTGATTTGTCTCGATTCTTCATCTGAAGAATCTATATACAGTTCCCTTTATGCTGATACAGTTATCGAAGTGTTTAACTTAGTTATTCACTTTTTTTGGGTGACTAAGCTCGAAAATATTTGCTGAATGGGGCAGGTGAATTTGAGCGTTGCAATAATTCCAATGTCACATCAGTTTGGTTGGAATGCATCAGTTGCTGGGCTGGTGCAATCTTCATTCTTTTGGGGGTATGCGTTGAGTCAATTGCCTGGAGGTTGGCTTGCTAAGACATTTGGTGGAAGGTCAGTCCTTGATGCTCATTATGACAGTGACTAGTTTGAACTAACTGTTCGCCTTCAACTATCTCTTATAACAGCTAATTAAGTCTCTTTTCTTGATCATCTTGTTAAGCTGACATATAGTTTGAAGAATAGGTTTATCCTGTTTATGTAAACAAGTGAATTTGATATACTTCTAGTTTATGAAGAGGGGAAAAAAATGAAGAGTTGCTTTTTGTTTAACCAAACTCTTTCACTGAATCTGTAATTGTGGGATTTACATGCCATGTTGCTGCACCCCTCTTCTTTGTAATTCGTTTATCTTCTTTCCTCAGAAAAGTTCTAGAGATGGGAGTATTGACCTGGTCGTTGGCCACAGCACTTGTTCCTTTTCTGGCTGGATTTATGCCTGGACTTATCTTGACGAGAATTCTGGTGTGTATGGCATCTCCCAAACTCCTTTTCCTTAAGAGTTTCAGTGCCCTCACATATAGTTTGCCAAATTGTCAGATTATAGGAGTTGTATTTAAAGGCATATAACCATGATTCTGTTATGAGCCACTACCCGTCTCTCTCTCTATCACACACATACCAGCATATCATCTCTCTTTGAGTTTTTGTGCTATCTGAAGTGGGAATCTGAGAAGGTGTACTGAGCAGTTCTTTAATTTTCTGAAATTTAGGTTGGAATTGGTGAAGGTGTCTCCCCATCAGCTGCAACTGACCTTATTGCCAGGCATGTATGATGTCTGGAGCTTTCTGAGCGCATTCTTTAGTCACCTGATATCCGATCATTACATATACCGTGCAAGCATTGTAAATGTTATTAATTATGTTTATAATCATATACAGTGCCAAAACTCCATTATCGGTACCTTTCGTTTTGTCTTCTGATTTTGAGTATGTTAAAAAGGCTAATCTTACTGAAAGATTATGAGGTTTTCTGGGAGACAGTGGACATGCATTCATTTCAGTACAATGCATTACCAAAAAATGTCAAAAAAATTAGGGAATGAGTATTTGTCTAACATGCTAAATCTAAGGGACTTCACTTTTGCCGTGCAGATGATCAGGATTAATAGCTTGACCGATGTACAGCTTAAAACAAAAACTCTCTTATACATTGTAACTTGCTCAATTGAATTTTATGAATTGATGTTTTTAAGGCTGCTTATCGTCATACTTGTACTGCTAATTTTCCATTAGAGATGTAGAGCTATCAGATTCTTTATTCCTTCTGAATGCTATTGATCAATTGATGCAGGTCAATACCTTTAGAAGAACGTTCACGGGCTGTAGCAATTGTCTTTGGTGGACTTAGTTTTGGAAGTGTTACAGGGTATGTTTCAGCAGGTGTATGATAAAATATTTTCTGGGAGTATTAGAAGAATATCAAATCTATTGCTTCTGCATGATTTTGTACTATTGCATTCTTCTTTATTCCAACAGAAACATTCAATAGTTGTTAGGGTCTCTGTATGAAATTGTTTGTTTAGTGGGTATTTTAATCACAAATCTCGTTATTCTCATCAATAACATGTAGGCTTAGAGACAATTGCCTTTGTTGGGGTGCTGAGTAACCCCATATTTGATTATTTGTTAACGGTTGGAAGAAAAAATGCAGGCTTCTTTTAGCTCCGCCACTCATTCAGAATTTGGGTTGGGAATCTGTGTTCTACATATTTGGGCTTCTTGGCATAGGCTGGTAAGTAACTGGAACCAAGATCATGAATTCCTGTAGTTTCCTACTCCTAATTTATAACTTATAAACAAAGTTTCTTTCAAAATTGAGTTATGTGAAAAGAGGTCTTTCTGCATATTCTAAATAATAGATAATGTTCGAGTTCTCTAGCTCTTTTTTTTTCCTTGATTGACTAGATTGCTAATGGTGTTCTGAGTAGAACGGACTCAAGTTTGACCTAATTCAACAAAATTTGTCAAGGTTTTTGGGGTTTCAGTTTCTTGAAGATGGACAGGCTTTGAGTACCACTGAATCCATGCCATGTGAGTACTTCTTCATTTTTACTTGATTGTTCGGGTTGATAACTTATTTCCGTAAAGTCTGGTCTGGAAGGGTTGAATTATTTTCATTCTAACATCTATTCTAGTTTCTGACTATGATT
This sequence comes from Erythroxylum roraimae, assembly GCA_027568915.1. Lineage (NCBI taxonomy): Eukaryota > Viridiplantae > Streptophyta > Magnoliopsida > Malpighiales > Erythroxylaceae > Erythroxylum > Erythroxylum roraimae. The sequence continues at coordinate 663,414 of JAOSBL010000211.1, forward strand.
GCACCCATCTCCTGTACTGTTATTGTCAGTACTTTCATATTACTGCTGCAACTCACAAGGAGAAAAATGGCACAAAATGCTTTTAAGTGAAAGATGTTGCAACTCATGGACTGGTAGCATGAATTAGAATCAAGCATTGGTTTGTACTGACGTTGCATATGACATTGCATTAGAGAAAACTCTAATTAAATAATCAGATGACCAGAGATCCTCCTACATTGTAGTAACTAGAAATGTAATGTAACAGCTTCCCAATCTGTTTATGAGGAAAAGCCGTGGACTCTTGTTGATCTGGGTGGCTCACTGAAGGTATGCTCATCTCTTTGCTTCCTAACTGATTGTAAAGCTATCATTTGGACAGTATATGTATAACTAGTCTCTTAACAGTTGAAGAAAATATTACTGATAGTTTAGATGTAGTAAGGAGGTGCTTTCTTGTTAATTATTGTTCTGCAGACCATTATTTCTTAACTGCTAGGATTAACAGGAAGTACCGTGGAAGGCATTTTTTCAAAGTCGAGCTGTGTGGGCTATGATTTATGCTCACTTCTGTGGAAGTTGGGGTCACTACACTTGCTTATCTTGGATTCCCACGTACTTTAGGCATGTCTACAAGCTATTCACCCTTTGAATTTCTTTTGTCAACATTCTAAATCATTATTAACATTGCAAAGAGTAATCTTTAAAAAGTACCAATTTTCTTCAATAACACTCCCAAGTTTTTGACATCTATGAAATCTGTCTTCAGTGTTCTTTGCATGCTTGTACTCACAGACTTTTAATTGGCATTCCGTGCAGTGAGGAGCTGAGCCTGAATTTGACAGAAGCTGCCTGGGTATGATCGAAAAACTTGTGTTTTGTTTCAGAGCTTTCAGTTACCCAGGAACAATACATGCCTGATTTTGGAAAGTGTTAAATAAGCCCCAAGATCTGAATCCCAGAAAAAGAGAATTAAATTGTTGCCTTCTGTGGCTGTTAAAATCTCATATAGGTCAATAATACTCTCATCTATTTGATGCATTTTCCATCGAGTATTTGAGAAGTCTATGGAAGTTAACTTTGCAATTCTACATTTAGAATTCTAAATGTGATATACATATTGTACTAATTTGTGAACTATTTCAGGTTTCCATCCTTCCTCCTTTGGCTTCACTTTTTGTGACAAGCATTGCCTCACAGTTTGCAGACAACTTGATTGCCAATGGTGTTGAAACCACAACGGTACTGAGACAATGCATGATATCTCAATATCATTTTCAATCTTATCTAAATCTTTTCAATATACAAGATTACTTAATAGGTTCTTTGACTTAGGCTATAAGTTGAAATTCATTTTTTGTAGGTTCGAAAGATTTGCCAAACAATTGCTTTCTTGTCTCCTGCTGTTTGCATGACTCTTTCTTCAGTTGATCTAGGATTGCCACCATGGGAGGTTGTGGGGATTCTCACCACTGGCTTGGCCCTTTCCAGCTTTGCATTGTCTGGTAGGGAAATATTTAATGGCCAGAATGATAATGAAGGATTAAAGTGGTCTTTCTCTCTTTTAAAACCTGATTTCCACTTCTATATTTTCATTTTTGTCTAGGACTTTACTGTACCCATCAAGATATGTCTCGTGAGTATGCAAGCATATTGCTGGTATGAAACATCACAAGCCATGATGCTTATACTTCACTAAATACTTATCAAAGGTTCTTGTTTTAGAACTGTTAATTTAGTTGAAGTCAAATTGAGAAGATTTCCCTTGAAACTTGATGCTCAGGGTATTACCAACACTGTTGGAGCCGTGCCTGGAATCATAGGTGTTGCCTTGACTGGTTATTTACTTGATACAACTCACTCATGGAGTGTAAGTAAACTTAAATTCCCCTATCAATTGTATACTTGGTCGGAAGTTCCAAATGCACGTGTACTCTTTGCCTATATGTTTATGTTCTTACCCTCATTCTTCTTGTGTAGATATCATTGTTCGCACCATCCATCTTCTTTTACTTGACTGGTACAATGGTGTGGTTGGCATTTGCCAGCAGTAAACCTCAAAACTTCTCCACCAGAGATTGAGTTTGATCCCTCTTGTGATTGGATTTCATCGTTGGGGTGTGAGAATTTGAGAACCACTTCCACATTTACTATCTGATTTCTTTACAACGTTTACTGGAAATTGACTCCTTCCACCATAAATAGGCATGATTATTTGCATCTCTACACAAAATATAGTAGCCATCTATGTACTAATTCAATAGATAGTTATATAAATGACCAAAGGGATTTTGGAAAGCCCTCAGTTTCTATATCAAATTTGTTTTTGATCTTCCTCTATGTGTACATTATTTATTCTATTTTGAAAGAATAAATTCTCTCACAAAAAGTGAAGACAGTTCATATCTGTTGGAATTGCATGACGATGGACCTCAGAAAAATAGTAAACAAGTTCCTTTGGAACTCTTCCTCATATTCAGGGCCTGGTCTCGTTCCTTCTGGGAACAACTGAAAAGCTTTAGTAATATATCAAATGCAATTTGAATTTCATTCTTCATGGGGAAAAAGAATGTAACATGTGCTGCTATCTGACCTCTTATCGGTCAGTCACCTGGAAGGAAACAACTTGTGTTCACACAACCCTATCTACCAACAAGCAGGCAGGACCTGAGGCAGGTGAGCAAATACAATTGAGAAAGGAGCAACAACAATGGGGTTCGATGAATTCACATAGACAGGCTCCATCAAAGGTATGTCTCCGGATGAATTTACAGTTAATATGTTTCCATTGAGTAACATGGTTTGGCTGTGTAAGTTTCCATCTTTTGCTGTTAGATGGTATTCCTCCCTTGTTAATCCATTTGCAGAACCTTGATGCAGAACCTTTCTTTTGTGTAGCCTATGAGACCTGTGATGACTGTGTCTATGGTTTTGTATCCAAGTACTGTTAAAAGCTATATTGACTTGAACAGTTGTGCTGTTGTTTAAGTTGATTAGAAGCAAGGTGATTCCTTTCTGCAAGTTAATGGATTCAATTAGAATAGAAAGGGTGATGCTGGTTGCATAACTGCTGTATAAACTTGACTCACAGATTTTTTTGCACAATGTGCGTATGCACGTATCGATTTTGTCCCGGAAAAGGTTGTTGACAGAACATTTCTTCCCATCAGTCTATGCCAAAGAAGAGCACTGCAACAAAGAGAGCAAATATTGGTGAATTTTCTCATAAACCTTGCCATTCCCAGCCATTAGATTCCAATGTAGGATTCAATAAATCCTAGCTTGGCATATTTTTATGACTAATAGAGAATTCGATCAGTGACAAAGCTCTACTGATAAAGCTAACTATGCTAACTAGTTCAAATCCCATCTACTGATTCCCTTTCTCTCTTCAAATTATCCACTTTCATAATATTCTAGTCCATAATCTCCTGAACCTCTTGATTACAGTCTCTACCCTCGTATCTAAGCATGTCTGGACTGCCCAAATACCAACCATTTGAGACTTCAAGGTTGGCTTTTTGTTTGTTGGACACAATGGCAAGAGGCTTTACTGTTTTCTTTTACCTGTAGTAATCTGGATTTGGTACAAAAGTAGTGGTGTTGAGTAAGCCATAATTTCCACCAATCAGTGACTGTCTGCAGTAGGATTTTGTATCATAAGTTGATGCCATACCTAGCTGGTCAAGGTACCTGGTTGATGCCGTTCTCAGTTAGAATCCAACAACATTAAGCTAAAAGGCATTCTTCACAAATCTTATTGCATTACCAGAAACTGTATACAAAAGCATTGCTGACAAGGTTATGGCCACTGTTGTAAGCACCTCCAGATTCCCCTACCCAAGCTCTGGCTGAAGTTTCAGATGTCTTGAGAATATTTTGCAGGCCACTGAAGGTCCTAGCCTCGCCATCAAGATAGGAGGGATCGAGGATCTTTTCTACTAGATGCTCATCAACTCCTGTAGAAAGAGACTTTGTCAAATTTAGGCATGTTTTCTCCAGGTCTCAAACCTCATAAAACCAATCTTTCTTCTTAAATATACCTGGACCAAGATTATATATGTGATGGGTCATCACATCTACAGAATTTCCAGTCATGTATAGGAACTCCTGGAACCAAGTTGCATCATAGAATCCTCCAGGTGCTATTATTAGTGGCTTTGAGTCCATTCCAGTGTAAGTTCTCTGCACTATTTTATATAGAGAGATCGTGTCAGCAGCATACTGATCTGCTGCTATTCTGGTTCCAACTCCATTACCACTCAATTCGTTTCCTGCTCCAAAACAAAAAACTCATCGTTGTTCTACTCTTCAAAACTTGGAAGCATATCTTGTAGACTTAATGGTGATGGCCTGCAAATATCAAAATCCTACTCACCTAGCTCCCAACCATAGATTTGATAGTTCTTCTGAACAGTATATCTAATAAAAGATTCAGCATTGGAGTAGTTCCAAGGTCCTGCTGCAGAACCATCAGGTTGTATAGACCGCCCAGCAAGAGCATTTAATCCAAATACAACTTTGACCCTGAATCAGAAAAAAGGTTTTTTTAAAAGTCAAAACTTTAGTAGTTGGGGAAAGATGAACAAGAAATGATAGAGATTTATGTTACCCTGTTTTCTTGAAGAACGCGTTTAGCTCATCCCATCTGTACATGGGTAAGCATCCCTGAGTAAAACCAAACATTTCAGAGGAGTTCCTAACAAATTGGACGCAGGGAAGCTGATTGTCTTCTGCGTCATATATGACCTTGTCTTGCAAGGTGCCTCCTAGTCTGATCTTGAGTGGTGTAAAAGCTGTACCAGTGACCAACATAAATTTATCAGCAGACCACAAATGGCATAGAAGCCGATGGTTGCTGACAGAAATTAAACTAACTCGGCTTCTTAGCTCTTACCCTTTATGGCATTTACTAATATCTTGTCGTTAAGGTCCTGCAAATTATGAAGTGACATAAGTGAGAGAGAGACATTAGCTCCCATCAACTTGGAACACGCAGAAACATGTTAGCAGCAACCGAAAGCATAACTACATTCCTGAAATAACCATACCAGGTTAATGAGAGAAGCATGTCCCCAGCTACACGTTCCATAGTCACATTTCTCAGGAGGCCACCAATCCAACGTTGCACAAATGAAATCTTCATCAATCTTTCCAATGGCGGATTTACCATCAATAAAAACAGTTCCTTCAACATTGCCACCTTCTGCATGTGAACTTGCATAAAAAGAGCTTAAGCTGAAGATACAGACTAAAAACGAGAACCCCATTTGCCAAGTCTGAGAACCCACCTAGGAACAAAGTTGCAAGCTTTAAGATCTGAGGCTTTCTCTACGAATGTAAGGTAGCCATGAAAGTTCAGAGACTTGAGAAAAACATAGCTAGAGAGGTTTGCCAATAGTGGGTGGCTATAAAAAATCGTAAAGGTTTAAACTTTCCCTTTGTTTGATATAAAAGGTTTCAACTTTGAGAACCTAAAACAAAGAAACAGTTTATGTCTATACCAATTATACATCAATCAATTTTCTTCTCTCCATGTATTAGTTAGCAAAAACCATTTCATTTCTTCTACAATCAAACAAGTTAGTTATGTTCTTTAAAGCCTTTTGAGTTGAAATCAGAAAACAAAGTGGGCCTATTTCCTTTTTTTGCTTGGTGAAATGAAAATGGTAGCTAACTAACCAAGATTCCCACTTCCAAAGAAATAAACCATTCTCAAGTTTGAGGTTTCTGTGCCTTTCTTCACTTCATGAACAAGCATGATTTGGAAGAGATATGAATTTGGTTGGCATTTTAGATTTTTAAATTCTGAATTTCGGGTTATAGTTTTATTATTTGTGATTTAAGAATAGTCAAATTCGAACCCCAATCTAACTCCAACAGATAGGAAATTTTTTTGAGTATAATTTGAATTTCAGAGCTATCATAAGGGTATGTCACACAGGACCACCAGAAAGTTGTTGAGATCATACAGAAATCAAATGATCAAAAGCTCCATGTGGCCCTCCAAGGGTGGTCTAAATGGTGAAGTTGCTTCAATTTTAAAAATGATGGTTGGTCGAGAATGGAGACATGTTAAGACTTGTAAACATCATTTGAATCGAGTCCAAAACTCGTAATTTACAAATTATTGTTTGCATTTACAGGTTCTGTTAAGTTCCTATGTGTCTTTGTCACCAAGAATTGGGGAGTACCACCATTTGCAATTTCTCTAACTAATGTGTTTGAGAACTTGAAGCATTCATTCGTCTTGAGCTTTTGCTTCTTGCAGCAACCAAGCACCTAATCCTTTCAATGTTAGGTAGGAGAAGGGTTTTGTTTGGTGGAGGTTAGTTAAGACCTGACCTAGAAGGTTGTCCAAAATAAAACCACTCCTATACCAGAAATTATATAGCAATAATATATCTATAGCTTCTTAACCATAATGGAGCATGGGGTACATGAATATTAATACTAAAAATGAATTGCATTCTATACTAATGAATTTGTAATCACTTTTTTTTAAAATTTTATAATCCGAAACTCGTAATTACAATCTTTGAGTATGTATCGAATAAATTATTAGATGCATACGATACTTTATAAGTAACGTAATTGAGTTACTTAACGAACTAATAACTCAAAATTAAATAAGAAATTCAATATAATACTCGGCAAGAGATAGTATAATTTATCATTCAAGAGAAGAAACCCACTTCATGATATGTCTTCACTTTAGCCAAACCTTCATGCAACTAAAAGTGCAAGACTTACGGTTAAATTGAGGGAAAACTCCAAACCAATTCATGTTCATTGATTTAATTTGACTAATTCACGCCAATACCTTCCTCCTACTACAAAAACTAAGTACCCTTTTTTCCTATTGGGGTGATAAGAAAGTTTCAAATGGCCGGCATTGAAGAAGCCATTACTGTAAAATGGAAAAGAAAAGAGGTAAAGAGATGGAGAAAGAAGCATAATCAGGACCAGAACTTGGCAAGAAGCCATTGCTGTAAAATGAAAAAAGAAAAGAGAGAAAGAGGCCTAATACGGGTATAAGAAGTAAAAGCCTAAGGCTTGGCCCATTGGATGTCTTATTGGGCTCATGAGAAAGTTTTGGCCCATCAATTTATAACCCAGCTAAATAGTTTTAACTAACAAAGATGATGAAATAAGATTATGGATGATAATAAATAAAACAGGTTCACCCCATTATCTGTCTAGCTTCATTCGACTCTTTTTCGACTCTTTTATAAAAAATTTTAATTTGATTCGAAATCTGATCAAATTCGAGCCATGAGACATGAGTTTGTTTGGATTATCTCATCAAAATGACGTAATTTTTGTGTAATTGGCATATTAGTCTTAAGTTTCGAGCTTACAAACCAAGACGACATTGTTATATAGAAAAGAAGTTTCGGCCTATTAGTTTATAACCAAGCTAAATCAATATCTTGGGTCCATAAAGATGTCGAAATAAGTTTAGGGATAACAACGAGTAAAATAAGGATTCAACCCATCATCTGTCTAGCTTAGTTTGACTCTTTTTATAAAAAAATTTGAACTCAATTTAAAGTCTTATCAAATTTAAGTCATGTGACATTAGTTCTTTTCAATTACGTCAAAATGACTTAATTTTTATGCAATGAACTAAAATGATGTCATATTAGTCTTGAATTTCAAAATTACTAACCAAAATGATATTGTTTTAAGGAAGATGTTTATTACATAATTTACTTAAAAGACATGATTTGGTGGTTACCTATACACTTGAAGGGTTTATACAACACATGTTTTTCTTAGATTGACTAAATTTCAAATCAAGTTTAAGCTAAAAACAATTTCAAGTTAGGTCTAGACTACCTAGTTACTATCTAACTGAATACAATCTTGAACTTATTTTAAGTTTAGATATACTCAAAAAGTTCAACCATATTTGATAAATGGAACTTTAGGCTTTTTCAACTCATATTCAGTTTCAAACTTAGTTTCCAGTCAAACATTTTTGTATTAGAAATCCGATTTGAATTTATATTTTTTCAGGCTTGATCCAAACCTCTGATTCTGAAACTAATCAAATTGATTCAAATCAGGTCCTTTTGATCTTTTAATTTGATGCCAGACCAAGTTAAAACAGTTTCGTTTCTTCTTTACATGTGTTCTTAAGATTATACACCCCCTTTTCTCACTTTTCTATAGAATGTTTAGTTCTGTACATGTTCGTAGCTTAAGCTTCAAACTCAAGTACGTACCGGTTCTGAGAAAGTAATAATACTAATTTAAGGGCATGAAAATTGGAGAAAGATAGAGAAATTATACTATGTCTTATTGATCAGATAAGGCAAATTTAAACAAAACAACCTATCACGAACACCTGATTACCTAAACGAGACTGAGAGGTTCTTTCATTTCCGAAAATGTGGAGAACGAGTCAATCGGAATACGTAGAACTCTCAGAAAGTTCAGAGATTTTGAAACCTGGGAACTTCCTAAACACTTGGAGGATATGGAGCTGCTGGAACTTCTGGAATTTGATGTTCTAAAGCTTCAGCTTTCGGAGGCCCTGGAATTGGAGATTGTGGGGCTCCTGGAAATCCTGGAATCTTTGGGATTGGAAAACCTGGAAATCCTGGAATCTTTGGGACTGGAAAACCTGGAAATCCTGGAATCTTTGGGACTGGAAAACCTGGAATCTTTGGAAAAGGAAATCCTGGAATCCTTGGGATTGGAAAACCGGGAAATCCTGGGATCCTTGGAACTGGAAAACCCGGGAATCCTGGAATCTTTGGAACTGGAAAACCTGGAAATCCTGGAATCTTCGGAACTGGAAAACCTGGAAACCCTGGAATTCCTGGGATTGGAGGGATCGACTTTTGCGCAGGTGGTGAATCAGACGAAGTAGATAATGCAGGCAAGTCCCGGGAGATTCCAGTCTTAACATGGAAGGAAGTCAATATCAGCAACAATGAAAATACCGCTAGAGATTTTGTTGACATGATTTCTATCATGAACAAAAGACTTCGTTTATGTTATCGTTTTCAGATGAGCAAATGCAAAGTGTTATGACTAAGATGAAGAACATGGACGAGTATTTATAAGATCGCAGTCAACAGAATGGAATAATTACGTTAAGATTTCTTCCGTTTTAAGAGGTTCAATTCCTAACAAATTGATATTATCATCTGTCTCCAAAATTAAATTACATTTACTTTGTAGCTTTAACAAGAATGATTCAATTCTCATGCATTACGTTTTTTTTTATAGATATTATTTCACCTTCCATATCAGACTTGCAATAATCTGCAGGTAACAGATAGTTCTGGGATGTAACCAACATCAACATCTTCCTGATCACCTTACAGTCTGTTTCACTACTATTGCATTTCCTGTTTGGAAAATAATCCATTCCAAGAACCAGAAAATACATACATTGCATGAGCAATTAAAGTTAAGAAAACCAGAGTTTCAGAAGAAGATTTATTGTTCGATTTTATTTACTAATGTACATTCCTTAAACAGCTTCGAGTTTTTAAAAAATCTGCAGTTTAGCCTGAAGGGTTATTACTATAAAATTATTTCACCATAACCGTTGTTAATACAAGGGCCCATAAGTTATATTGTCATCACTATGTCATTTTATTTTAAGTTTAGTAATAATAATAATCGAGTTTGGACCTGAAATAATCTTCTTCTTTTTTTTTTACGAATAAAACCGTAGATACCGAAAGGCAAAAGTCTACACCCAAGCCATCAGGCTTACCCTATACACCCGGATCCTACAAGCCTTTCAATATCAGAAACATTACAAATAGATTTATCTAAAAATAAAATAGGGACCAAACAAGAGGGACTAGTTTCCCAACGATGAAGGTTTGCATGTAATAGGGCTACCCGAGCTAAGGAGTGAGCCGCCCTATTGGCAAT
>JAOSBL010000211.1:673395-687010 GCA_027568915.1 Erythroxylum roraimae
AATTTGTAATAGCGTGAACAACCAACAAACAATCCGATTCCACAACAACATGGGTAACTTGTTTGTCTTTCAACCACTAAAGTGCTTCTCTAATCGACCTGAGTTCAGCTAAATAATCGAAATATTTAAATATGAATTTGATCAAATATGATTTGATTTCTTGATTTAAGTAGACTTAACCTAACTCTAAACTAATTTATTATATAAATAATCTATGAATTAAGTTAAAATCAAACTCGATCAATTGATTTACATAATCTAACTTGTCATCCCTAACTATCATTATGCAAAAATCCTTTCTTTAATGATTAGCTGAAAGCTTTAAACCCATGCATGAACATAATGGTTTAGGTTGGCCCGATCTGACTGCACGAAAAGTTACCCGTGAACCGTAGTGGCTAAAGCACGATATGCCTGGCACACGAACATCTCTACGTGGTTCTTTTAAGTCATCTTGTTGATGTTCAAGCAAGGTTGATAAACTTCGATATACAAAACACAATGGTTAGACTCTTATGAGGTCATTTGTTTATGATTGGAGTTGCTTGAAGAGCATGCAACAAGATGACCTAAAAGAATATTGGATTCACTTGTGGAAAAAAGAAGATAATATTAGAATATTAGATCTCTATTTTATATATAGTCATTATAATTCATATAAATCAAATTGACATATAATATGTATAAATAATTATTAAAATAATGATCACATAAATGATTTTCAATTATAACTTCATCTTTAACTACTATTTTTGAACATTGAGAGGGATAGAGTAAGTAATCTTCATTTTATTAAGCAAGCAACATGAGATTAATTATACAAAAGAAATCATATATCTACCCAACCAAAACAACTGAGAAATCCTTATTTTTTAGCCAAGTGAAAGACATTCTTGTCACCAACCCTTGATTGGATACCCTCTGTAAGTTTCAACTTAAGATGAAGAAGATACACAACAACTGAGTTCTTCTTCTTCATCATCATCTATGGAGGATTGCAGGAGGAGGGTTTGGAAGAAGCAAGCAAAAGCTCTTGAGAATTGCAGGGAAAGTAGGGGCGCCATGGAAAAGCTTGAGCAAGCAATCTCCTGTGATGGAAAGGATCGCCGTGCAGCACTCTTGAGTGATGATGTTCAGGTGACCAGTTTCGAACCCTTTAAGAATCTGTGCTAAACAACCTTCTACCGGAACTAATGCTACTAAACATTCCGTCAAGTCCCCTCCTGGAGGAGAAGAAGTGGGTGCATCTCCTGGAGGAGGCTCCACCTCAGATCCTGAAGGAGGCTCCAATGGAGGCAACATTTCACCTGAAGGAGATGGAGATGGAGGAAATGAAGGAGGTAAGTCCTGACAGGTTGAGTTCTTCACATGGAGGAAAGTGAATAGCACCAGGAAGAGTGTGAACATTGCCTGAGATTGCATCGACATGGTTGATACTGCTACTGATACTCAAAGAGCTTCTGTTCCGATCAAGGTGTGAAATGAAGGGAATGAGATAGGAATTTATAATAACATCAAGAAAAAAAAATTAATTAGACTAAGGTTTGCTGATCAAGAAAATAAATGAAAATAATCCGTTGTAGATTACAATGCATTAATTATTATTTTTTTACAGTAATTTTGTCCCAAATTTGGAAAGTATTAAATCTAAAATTACAATATAAGGAAATGATAATTTTGATAATAAACATTAACCTAATTGGATGATATGATATGTTGTTAAATTCATTTGGATTATTTGTGATTTAATTTTTATTTTAATACTTATATTTTAAAAATTATACGTATTTTAATATTAAGTAACTTAAATATCACGTAACTCTTTTTTATTTTTTAAAATAATAATAAATTAAAATTTTTAAATTTTAATAAGACGATCCAGAATTATAATGAACGGAAAATTAACAAAATATTATTAAAAAAAGTTATGTGATAATTAAATAGCATATAAGAGCAACCTTAGTAATATTATTCGGCTTAATCCAAAATCAACAAATTAAACCCAAGTTAAATAAATTTCAGACCAAAATTAGAATTGGAAGTTAGCCTAAGTCCATATCAAAAGCATAGAAAGCTTGACCTCCACCTTCAAAATTATAATTTTTTTATTAGTTATATTAAAATAATATTGAACATAATTTTTAAAATATGAGAATTAAAATATAATTCGAATTACGTAGAAATTTAATATAAGTAATCTGTAATATGCTAGATTTTATATCTTTAATTAAAAAACATACTTAAACTTTTCAAAGACAACTATGTTTATTTGACCTATTAAATTATTACTTTGATCGACAAGAGGTTATACAACATTTGAAGACATGACATTGTAATAAAGCTTCATATTACATTAAGAAAATATTATTTTGGGGCTTCACAAATTTCTTTTTTTCTCAAAAATAAACCAAGAAATTTAAAATCTATTATTATCTACAATTTTTTAAATGGGATCTCTTTGATTATTCTTTTTGGGAAAAAAAAAGTTGATCCTAACAATCTTTCTATGACCCTAAAAAATGTCCAATGTCTTGCATAATTTGGGAGGTTATCAGATTACATGAGACAATTTTAATGTTTTTTTTAATTCTAAGTTCCTGTACAGTCGACAACAGTTTAACTAAAAGCTAAATTCAATTAGTAATTTCAATCTAATCGACGATAAGATCAATAGGTCAAATTTAGATTCATTGAATTTTATCTTAATTTAAATCTAATTAATATTAATCTAAATACTCTCAATAAAATGGTGTTATTTTAATTTATAAATTAAAAAATTCGAGACAAGACAATATCTTTTTAAAAAATTAAAATAAAACGATGCTATTATTGGAGCTGGACTTGTATCACTTGTTTAAGGGTTCGGTCGAGTTAGGCCAAGGACCAATTGGTTAGAAAGTTGGAAGTTTCAGTTTTTAGAAAATTGTAACTACAATCTGTAGTAGTTTTTAGTAAGCTAACAACTGCAATGTTACATGAATGCACCTGAAATCAGCTTACCTAAAGAAAATGTTTTCTTGATTTAAGTCTGATTTAGATGATGGAATCCACATAGTATCTCTATCATATATTGGTAATGATGACCTTGACTCAAACCAACCAGTGTTTCAGGAACCAACATTTATGAATGAATGTTTCTGTCAGGTTAGTTGAGTAATGTCAGAGAATTCGTATTGTGCCGACATTTGTAACAACAGCCTCTTATTCGACTCATCTACGAGTTCATATCATCGTATGGGACTGAGAGAACAGGTAAAAATTGATATTTAGATCGGTCCGAACAGTACTCTGAAAGTCGTATAAATTCCCTGGAAGGCTTGCAGGTTTCACTCATAGCCTGACAAAAGAACAAAAGAGAACATGGCAATACCACCATCAAAGCAGACTATTCTACTTCTCTTGGCCTCTACATGCTTCCTGTTGTCATTTCCACGGGTTTCAGCTCAGCTAGAAATCCTACACAGTGCTTACCATATCGCCAGAACATAGAAGGCTGCCAGAGAGACTTAAACGTCACTGTCCGAAATCCAAATAACTCTACAGGGATTCAGAAACTGGTACCAACTTGCTGCAAGATCATGGTTGAAATGAAAGATGTCTGTTTGCTTCTCTACTTTCCTGGAAATTAATGCGCCAGCTGCTTTCCTGTTGAAGCGTGTCTGTATTATTATTCTTCGGAATGCTCAACCTGGAGCTCCATCTCCATCTCCATCCCGACTTTACTGAATCAGATAGTTCATCCTGTCTTCAACTACTGATAAATCTATCTCTAAAATAAGTTGGCCGGTTTGTGGTGATCGTAAATCAGCCTGGATAGTTCTTCTCGATCATAATCTGTTTTTCCTGTTTTCTTTATGATTGAGCTAATAAATTGTCAAGCTATCTTGTCAGAATTTGTATTGTTCTTGGTCAGAATAATGTAGCAGCAGTATTGGATCAGAATTATGAATAAATGTTTCTTGATTTATTCTGATTCTTCAGTGCTACTTAGGAACAGACCCTTTTTTTTGAACAAGCATTAATGGAAGAGAAGGTTTAGCTCCATCTGGCATGCTTTCCAGGTTATGATCCTGATAGTTTACTCAATACGCAATCGAAAAATAATGATCGTTATTTGAATGTTTTTAACTCTTCCCTATGCCTATTTATGAAAATATTTCAGAAGTAATGAAAGGTTTTAGATGAGAGAAAACTCGTCCCTATTTATTAAGAAATCGTGCTTATATATACAATTACAGAACTAAAAAGGAGCTAATTTAGCATAAATTATCCCTATACAGACAAGTAATGGTTCCTATATAAGACTAGACAACTAATATGGAAGAGAAGGTTTAGCTCCATCTGGCATGCTTTCCAGGTTTTGATCCTGATAGTTTACTCAATACGCAATCGAAAAATAATGATCGTTATTTGAATGTTTTTAACTGTTCCCTATGCCTATTTATGAAAATATTTCAGAAGTAATGAAAGGTTTTAGATGAGAGAAAACTCGTCCCTATTTATTAAGAAATCGTGCTTATATATACAATTACAGAACTAAAAAGGAGCTAATTTAGCATAAATTATCCCTATACAGACAAGTAATGGTTCCTATATAAGACTAGACAACTAATAGTTCCTATATAAGACCATACAGCTAATATACGAGATTATTTCCTATTTCCTATTACCCCCCTCAAGTTGGAGCATGCAGATCATGAATGCTCGACTTGTGAAGAAGATGCACAAATCGACGACCACCCAATGCTTTAGTAAATATGTCAACCACCTGAGAACCAAGAGGAACATAAGTTGGTCAGATGATATTGTGTTGAACTGCATCACGTACAAAATGACAATCGATTTCAATATACTTAGTACGCTCATGAAACATAGGATTGGCAGTAATATGCAAAGCTGAATGACTGTCACAATGCAACCTTATGGGTTTTGAAAGATGGACGTTGAGATCCAACAATAATCCCTGCAACCATTTTAATTCGCAAGTAGGCATTGTCATTGATCGATACTCTGCTTCAGTGGATGAGCGAGAAATAGTTTGTTGCTTCTTGGTCTTCCAGGAAATGGGAGAACATCCTAACTTAATATACCATCCAGTTAAAGAATGACGAGTTAAAGGACAACTTGCCCAATCAGAGTCACACCAAGCAGAAAGATGTAAATCACTTTGCGCTTTCAACAAAATGCCTTCGCCAGGACTCCCTTTCAAGTAACAAACCACCCTCAAAGCTGCTTCCCAATGTTCTTTTCGAGGTTGTTGCATAAACTGAGCTAGAACATGCACAAAATAAGACAATTCAGGTCGAGTAACTGAAAGACAAATAAGCCGCCCTACCAAACGTTGGTAACATTCTGGATCATGTAAACAATCCCCCGTCGCCATGGCCAAATTATGATTCTGTTGGATTGGAAAAGAGACTGGTCTAGCTCCAAGCAAACCGACTTCTGAAATAATATCCAATGCATATTTGCGTTGACACAAATAAATTCTTTCAGAATTACTTGCAACCTCAATGTCGAAGAAACACTTCAACACCCCCAAATCCTTCTTATAAAAATAACTACTCAAATATTGCTTAAATATTTGAATAGCGGAATGATCATTACCAGACACAATGATATCATCAACATAAACAAGGACATTGATTTCTACCTTATCCCGTTGTAAGATAAAAAGAGAGTAATCAGAATAAGATTGCCTGAAACCATACTTCTATAAAGCGGAAGTCAATTTTGTAAACCAACACCTAGGAGCCTGTCGCAGTCCATACAAAGATTTCCTCAAATGACATATCAATCCTAGTTTATAAGTATAAAAACCTGGAGGCATGCGCATGTATACTTCTTCTTGTAAGTTTCCATTTAAGAATGCATTGTGCACATCCATCTTATGAAGCTCCCAATTTTTAGTTGTAGCTATAGCAAGAAAGGTACGAACTGTAACCATTTTTGCCACCGGTGCAAATGTCTCATTGTAGTCGATTCCTTTGACTTATTTTTTTCCTTAGAATAACCAAGCGAGCCTTGTAACGTATAATCGTTCCATCTGCATGCTTTATTCGAAATACCCATTTGCATCCTATTGCTTACTTGACAGGTGGAAATGGTTTTACAGTCTATGTTTCATTATCTTCTAAGGATTGTATTTCTTTCTTCATGGCTTCTCTCCATTTTTCATCTTTGACAGCCTCAGCAAAAGAATTAGGTTCTACACTTGTAGTAACAGCTGCTAAGAAAGCACGATGATTCACAAAGAATTTATCACAGTTCACATATTGTGTAATAGGATAAAAACTACCTGAGGAACGTTGATGATCGAGTGAGGTTACAGAAGGTCTCATTACTTTCACAGTGTGTAGAACAAAATCTTGTAACAAAACTGATCCACGTTTCTCTCTATAGCCACACTCAACAAATTTTTAGGGTTGTTGAACTTGTTCAATTTCAATCACACCCCCTTGCTGCATTAATATCTTGATCTTGTGTATTACAATTGCGCTCAGTTACATCTTGATTCCCCTCATCATTTTCTTGTCCAATCATGCTATGATAACTTTCTAAACCTTCTTCAACTATACCAGATACACTCACAATCTTTTCAATCATTCCTTCTTCGTTACTGGTTTTATGCATATAAGGAATTGATTATCCACAAATACTACATCTCTAGAGACAAACATTTCACCCGTTTCCATGTCATACAAGCTCCATCCTTTCTTTCCAAAAGGATATCCAATAAACACACATTTTCGGCTTCTATTGACAAATTCATCTCCTTCTCATCGTTGGTTATTGGCATAAGTCAAACATCCAAATAATCGAATATTTTCATATAAAGGTGTTTTCCCTTTCAACAACATAAAGGGAGTTCTATTAATCAATTATGCAGATGTTAGCACATATTCTCCTTAAAAGTCAATAGGCAAATTGGCTTGAAAACGAAATGGACGTGCAACATTAAATATATGTCGATGTTTCTGTTCCACTCTTCCATTTTGTTGAGGAGTCTCAACACAAGATGTTTGATGTATTATCCCATTCTTCATGAAATAATCACTCAAAAAAGTAAATTCAGTCTCATTATCACTACGCACTATTTTCACATTCCCATGAAATTGTCTTTGTATCAAAGCAAAGAAATTGCAAAGAGTTTGTCCCACTTCAAATTTATTTTTCAACAAGTAAACCCACACACTTCTTAAATAATCATCAACTAATGTTGAAAAATAATGTGCACCGCAAAACACTGGGATTCTATAAGGACCCCATAAATCACAATGATTAATTTAAAAAACATTGGATGCTTTATTGTTGTTGGACTTAAACTCTTCTCTAGTTTGTTTTGCTCGAAGACAAACTTCACACTAGCACGTTTATCACTACTAGCATCAACAATTGGCAATAAACTAACAATCTTATTAAAAGGATGTCCCATCCTTTGATGCCAAACTTCAAAGGTATTCTTTCGTACTGTCGTCAAAGCTTTAGCATACTTCACACCTTCCATTCCCTTAAAGTAATAGAGTCCTTCACGTTCTCACCTGCACCAATCAGCGTCCTCGAATTGTGGTCTTGTTGTTAGTGAATATATAAAACCAATTAAATTGGCCTCACACAACAGCTTAAGCTATTGTGGTGAAACGATCACTTAATATGGTATCAAAGTCTTTGTGACCAAGTGGTCGTGAGTTCAAATCTGTAGACTATTTATTAGTTGTCATTTATTTTTAGTCACAGATACTGTAAAGTTAGTTTTTCCTCTTAGCCCACTTACCCTGTATATAGAAACAATTGTCTGTAGTCTTTTACATTCATTAGTTCAGATCGATAAAAGTTTCTTGAGCACAGTAATCGTTTTCTTCCTTCTTCTTCTTTACAGCTCTTCTAGAGCTTTCATGGTGATCATTTCTTTGTAGCTATTTGTACATGGTATCAAAGCAGAGAACCCACCCTCTCTGTCTTTAATCACTTTCCTGTGTTTTTTGTTCTTCTCTTCTCTCAAGCTATGGCAGATTGAACAAATCCAGCTGTTGTTGATGAAAATACGGTTAGCCACATTATACAATCTACTAGATCTGAGAAGGATCCATTGTTGCTGCAATCATCTGATAATCTAGGTGTAAGTTTAGTCACTAATCTGTTAACCGCTAATAATTACCGAATCTGGAGTCGCGCCATGAGAATTGCGTTGAAGGCTAAGAATAAACTCTGCTTCGTCGATGGCACTTGTCCTGAACCTGATGTTGAGTCTGTGAACTACGATGATTGGAGTAATGCTGACTCCATGGCTATTTCCTAGATTTTAAACTCCATGTCTAAAGATTTAACTGAAGCATTCATTTATACTCCTACTATTAGAGAGCTATGGCTTGAATTGGAAGAGAAATACGGTGAATCTAATGGTCCTCAAGTTTATGAGTTGAAGAGGCGAATTGCTTCAATTAATCAAGGAGCCAATTCCATTGCTACTTACTCCACCAATTTGAAGAAACTGTGGGATGAGCTAAACTGTTTAGAGCCTGTTCCAAAATGTAGTTGTAATGGTTGCACATGTGGACTTTCTAAGAAGGTTGAGACTGCAAATACTTTAGATCGGGTGATGCAATTTCTAATGGGACTTAATGACTCTTTTGACAGTATTAGGAGTCAGATATTAGTGTTCCTATTCCTAGCATTAATAAGGTGTATTCCATAGTGGCTCGAGTGGAGAAGCAAAGACAGGTTCAAGTGAATTTTAATGATGTTGTTGAGTCTAATGCTTTGTTAACAGCCAGGGTAACGCTAATGTTTCTGGCAATAAACCTAAGGACAATTACAAGAAGAAAGATTTTGCAAAGAAGGGAGACAAATACTGTACCTATTGCAATAATTCTGGACACACTGAGGATACATGCTTCAAAAAGCATAGTTATCCAGATTGGTTCAAGGAACAAAAGAAGCAGAGGCAACAACCTGGAGTCAATGCACGTGCTAATCTGGTTGATAATTCTCTAGATATGCCTAGTGACAATTTTTCTGGTTCCTTTAAGTTGAGTTCCTCTTTGTCAGGGCTCATTCACCAAGAGCTTATAAAGATTATGAAGGGAAAGTCAGACAATAATCCTGATGCTAATCATGTGAATACCGTTTATTTTGGCGACTTTGCAGTACTGCTACTTGTTACTCAGTTCTTGACATTTCAAGCATTCTTGGATAATTGACATAGGCGCATCTAGTCACACGTGTGGGAATTTTTCATTGCTTGTTGATTCTTTTAAACCTCAGATAAGGAGTGTGGTGCCTTTACCTAATGGACATACTAGAAATATAGAAAACATTAGTAGTGGCATTCTACACCAGAGTGTAACTTTTTAAAATGTTCTTCATGTGCCTTCTTTTACCTATAACCTTCTTTCTGTTCGAAAATTATCTTCTGATTCTCACATTATTTTCACTTGTTATCCAAATCATTGTGTTTTACAGGACCTTCACAATAAAAAAGCTCTAGCTGTTGGGACAGTCAAAGCTAATCTCTACATTCTAGACAACAATTCTTTCAAATCTAGTACAATTTTTTTCTTTCTGTACTAATCCTCAATATGTCAACATAGCTGCATCTATTCCTCCTTTTTCTTGTAACTCACACAATCATATTGGTTTGTCTGTATGGCACAGCAGACTAGGTCATCCATCTGAGGGTGTCCTTTCTCATTTACCTATTGTACTTCCTAAATATCTCAATAAAACTTGTCATGTTTGTCCTATGGCTAAGCAAACTAGAGTTCCTTTTCTTTTAAGTTCCATTCAAAGTGATACAGCTTTTCAGTTGTTACACATAAATGTCTGGGGTCCTCATCGGATTGCTTCTTTATATGGTGCACACTATGTTTTAACCATTGTTGATGATTTTACTAGGTCCACGTGGACATACCTAATGCAGCATAAGTCGCAGACAATTACAATTTTGCAGAATTTCTTAAAAATTGTGCAGAATCAATTTGACTCCTCTGTTAAAGTCATTAGAACAGATAATGACTCAGAGATTACTAGCAGACTTTGGCAGTTAAAATTAACTGAGGCAGGCATTATTCACCATAAGTCATGTGTTTATACCCCACAACAGAACGGTGTTGTTGAGCGGAAGCACAGACATCTTTTACAAGTTGCTAGGGCCATCATGTTTCAGTCTGGTCTTCCATCTGTATTATGGGGTGATGCCATTCTTACTACTACACACTTAATCAATAAGACTCCTTCTGCTCTTTTGTCCTGGAAAAGTCCTTCAGAATTGTTGTATGGGAAAGCGCCTGATTATTCGTTGTTAAGAAACTTTGGTTGTCTTGCTTTTGCAACTAATGTGAGTCCTCATAAGACAAAGTTTGATAAGCGCGCTCATAACTGTGTTTTCATTGGGTACCCTGCTGGAGTTAAGGGTTATAAATTGTTTGCTCTTGATGAGAAGAAAGTGTTATTGGCTCGGGATGTAGTTTTTCATGAGGAGACATTTCCTTTTTTGGAGAGTGATGTTTTAAAGGATAGTTCTACAGCCCCAATACCTTATCTTATTGTCGATAATGATTGTGATTATGATTCTCCTCACATGCCTGAAAATCCTTTACCTCAAACATCTTCTAGTGATGTTACTGTTCCAGTTGATGATAGTGTTATTGATGCTACCAAACCTGTTGTTCCTGAATCTGATGTTGGTGTTCGACAAAGTACAAGGGTGAAGCACAAACCAAAATGGTTCACAGACTATGTGGCACATTCCATTCCTACTTCTTCTCCTTATACTCCACCCTCTTATCCATACATTGAACCCACTTCCTTTTCTAAGCCTTACTTATCATATCTAGCCAATATGTCTGCAATTTCTGAACCTTACTCTTATAATCAAGCCAAATTTTATGATGAATGGAACAAAGCTATGCAAAGTGAGATTGATGCTCTTGAGAAGAATGAAACATGGGAGATTACGACTCTACCTCCAGGAAAGAAAGCTATTGGCTGTCGGTGGGTTCATAAAACCAAGCTTAGGCCTTATGGTCAGGTGGAAAGGCACAAGGCAAGGCTTGTCGCTAAGGGTTATAATCAGATTGAATGGATTGATTATAGAGATAATTTTTCCCCTGTGACTAAACCAGTGACTGTGAGACTTTTATTAGCATTGGCTCCTGCTAAGCATTGGTTTTTACATCAATTGGATGTAAACAATGTCTTTTTACATGGTCATATAGAGGAGGATGTTTATATGTTGCCACCTAAAGGGTATGCTAAAGCCTTAGCCGGACAAGTTTGCGAGCTCAAGAAGTCCTTATATGGACTTAGCAAGCTTCAAGGCAATGGAATTTGGAGCAACTTCAATTCAAACAATCAATGCATGATAATTGTTTCTTTATGAAGAAAGTGAATGATATAATGGTGATTTTGCTTGTCTATGTCGATGACAATTTGGTTGTTAGTAATTCAGCCCAGGAGATACAGTTGGTGAAAGATTCTCTTGATGCTGCTTTTACTGTTAAGGACATTGGTCCTGCTAGGTACTTCTTAGGTCTAGAGATTTCTAGATCATAAAAGGGTACTTCATGTTGCTTTTACTGTTAAGGACATTGGTCCTACTAGGTACTTCTTAGGTCTAGAGATTTCTAGATCACAAAAGGGTATTCATGATTACTAAGGTAGGGTTAGTCGGTTGTAAACCTGTCAGTACACCTCTGCTAAGGAATTTGAAACTTATATAGGATTAAGGACCTACAATTTCAGATCCTAAACCTTACAGCAGACTGTTGGTAGACTTTTATACTTAGGCTTTACTAGGCCTGATATCACTTATGCTTCATAATAATTGAGTCAGTTTGTTCATGTCCCTTGTCAAGAACATTGGCAAGTAGCCCTTCATGTTCTTCGATATCTCAAAGGGTGTCCTGCCAAGGGTCTTTTCTATTCTGCTGATTCCTCACTGCATTTGGAAGGTTTTTGTGATGCTGACTGGGCTTCATGTGCAGATAGCAGAAAATCTTTGATAGGTTATTGTTTGTTTTTTGGCAGTTCATTTATTTCCTGGAAAACTAAGAAACAAGTCACTATTTATTGGTTGTCATTTATTTTTAGTCACAGATATTGTAAAGTTACTTTTTCCTCTTAGCCCACTTACCCTGTATATAGAAACATTTGTTTGTAGTCTTTGATTTTTTTTCATTAGTTCAGATCGATAAAAGCTTCTTGAGCACAGTAACCATTTTCTTCCTTCTTCTTCTTTACAGCTCTTCTAGAGCTTTCATGGTGATCATTTCTTTGTAGCTATTTGTACAGGATTGATTGTATTGAATGTCAGGTTCCATCCAGATGGTATAGATCATTATATTTATTTACCACTATCAAACCAGACAATATAATGGGAATCGAGGGAGAAAATCAATTTTGACATTGAATCGCTTGATTGGACTTTCCTTAGAATCTAATTATTCACAATTATATGACCAATTTAGCTCCCCGAGATACTCCCAACGGTAAACAAAAATTTACTGATTTAAAGAGAAGTATAATAGTGAACTGAAGTAATACATGCAAAATGTAGGAATTACGCGCTTCTTTGATGCAAACCATACCATGCACAAGATACATTCAAATCAAATATCCCTATGCAGAATAAGTACAGATTCATGTTTAATTACTAGATATATGAGCCTCACGTTGTTAGCTATATCATTAACGTAATCAAGTCAGACATCATAACCTTTTTGAAAACTAAGAGATAAAAGAAATGGACTTTTCTACATAGCTACCATTATTAAAACATATATCTGCAGTGGATAATAATCCACTACATGTGACACAGAACAAGACATGAGAGTGTAAACTTAATCTACCAGACCAGATCTTTTGCAGATACTTTGCAGCCCATTGAAACACGGAATACTTTTAACTTCAACCAACCTCAAAGAAAATATATAATTGAAGAAAAAATGATTTAGCACCCATGCTACTGAAAGGCAGAACATACCATCCGTGTTTATTTTAATGAGAAAGCCTAATAATGAATGGAAAAAAAATCATCCCCCTGAAGCACAACACGATAGTTAGTGTAAGCAATGGCAGGAAAATGAATCAACTAATATTTATCCTAGGAATTTACAGTCATTGCTAGCTCAACATGGCACGAACACCACAACTATAACACCTACTTGAAGAACCATTTGAAACTGCCAGTCCTTTACCCCATGTGAAGTCCAAATAAGTAAAAACAATTTCTTGCAGGAAACAAAAGATTCTCTTTAAGACAGCACAAAACAATTTCTTGCAAACAGGTCCCCCTATTTTTTTAAATTTTCTGTACTGACCGATAGTTGACCGGTATTTTGAATACCAACCAATACCATCTGAAACTTGCCAATACTGACTGGTATTTAAATGACCCTCCATTTTGTACCAGTTTTGGTCTGGTACGATATATATCGGCCAGTACGAAACGGTATCCACATTTCTGGCTTAATGTCCATTACCATGATGTTAGTTTATGCCTTTGCAGCCAATCAATTAGATACAAATTAAACCATGACATTATATTTTAATTAATGAAAAGGCTTTATTTATCTTTATGTATTAATTTAATTAATATTTTATGTTTTAATACTAA
>JAOSBL010000211.1:700804-719402 GCA_027568915.1 Erythroxylum roraimae
TTGAACAACCGGACTGCGGCTGCTCAGTACATCGTCGAGGTCTCTCTCTCTCTCTATTTTATATACCTCCGTGTATGTGATCTGGACTTGTTGAAGTTGGGATCGTATATGGGTTTTTGATGGGTTTAACAGAATGATTTTTGTTTGGGATCATCTTTTGGATTTGTTTGTTTTGTTTTTACCTTAAAGCGGTTACCTTTTCCTCTTTCTTTGTGTTTTCTTTTTGTTTTACTGTATCCTTCTTTCTTGATTTGTAATTTGTTGAAGGTGGTGGGTTTACTTATTGATATAAATGTAGTTACGCTTTTTCCGGTCATATCAGGTTAATTGTAGGTTGAGATATTTTACGACGTTGCTTAGTACCTTGAATAGAGCGTTTGGTCGTCTTGGCTTATTGATAGCTGAATTGGTCTTAACGGCAGTCTTGTTTCTATTGTCATTTATTGGTTGTTAAGATGAAAATGGAGAGGTGTTTGGTGCTTATTTGGATGGTTATTGGGTGCTTATTTGGATGGTTATTGAGGCGGCAGTTCAGTTAACATTTCTTAGTTTTTGTTAAGTATAGTTGTTACTCAATAGGTGATTGATTTGAGTTCATAACTCAATGATGTAAAGTTTGATGCTGGGTTCTTATTTTGCTTTTGTCTATCAATAAGTACAATGTTAGCTGATTTTCTCGGGGTATTTGTCTTTCATCAGCATGGAGGAGATGTTAATGCTGCAGATCATACTGGGCAGACAGCATTGCATTGGAGTGCAGTTCGGGGAGCAATCCAAGTTGGAGAGCTTTTACTTCAAGAGGGTGCCCGTCTAAATACTGCTGATATGTACGGCTATCAGGTTAGTTTTTTCAGTTTAATGTAAATATGTGAAAAAAAATTTAAAGGGAGATTAGTATATTTTCCTTTTTCTATTTCAAGTAGATGGAATTTGGTTTGGTTTAACCACAATTCTTACACTACTTAGTGACTTATAAGTACTTTAACACAAGTCGAGTATTTTCAATTGCATAATGATGGAGTGAGGCATGGAGATAATGCTTTAGCTGCTGTTTCATATAAATGTATGTAGGAATTTTGTTTTATGAAGATAATAGCATGTTGATTGCCCATTTGTAATGACTGCAGCCAACACATGTTGCTGCACAATATGGTCAGACAGCTTTTCTGTATCATATTGTTTCCAAGTGGAATGCTGACCCTGATGTCCCTGATAATGATGGAAGAAGCCCTCTACATTGGTATGTGAGAAAAATTTAATCATATGCATCTGTACTTGTTTGTGATGATGCGTGTTTATCATTCTGGGGGTTCCTAAGCACATTCGTCTTCTTTTGCCTTTAGACTCGGATATTTCTCATGATCGTTTTTAATATCACTGATTTCATTAATGTTTTACATCCTCCATACTTGCAAGCAGTTAACCTGCTTACACATATTGGTGTTATTAAACCACACTTGCTATTCTATAGTATGTTATATTGTTTTCCTGAAATGAGTAGTATCTACCGTATTTCCTTAATCAGCATTATAGGTGATGATTCCCTTTTATTTTTGGTTCTCTTTTTGGAGAATTTAGGGCTGCTTATAAAGGCTTTGCAGATTGTATACGTCTTCTATTATTTCTGGATGCATATAGAGGGCGCCAGGATAAAGAGGGTAAATATCCTGTGCTTAAATTTGTAATACGCTTCATATCAAAATTTGATAGGGTATTACATATCCTGACAAAATTATGTTGAAGACTTACATTCCTTTATCCTATCTGTGTTTTGATCTTACTTATCCAGGTTGCACTCCACTTCACTGGGCTGCTATTAGGGGCAACTTGGAGGCATGCACAGTGTTGGTTCAGGCTGGCAAGAAGGAGGACTTGATAGTGACCGATAATACTGGCCTTACACCTGCCCAACTAGCTTCTGACAAGAACCACAGACAAGTTGCTTTTTTCCTTGTAGGTGTTAAATAATAAGAGGCTTTATATTGGTTATCTATGTTATATGACATAATATTTTCTTTTCCTGAATATCTTTTTATGGGAGTTAAAGGCTTTAGTATTATTAGTTACTTGGTCTCTGTTTCCCCAACTGGCTACTTGTCTGGACTTGATGTGATGGATACCTTCATTTTCCTGCACAAGAGGAACATTTGATATGTGTTTATATGGAACAGTAAACAGAGGGCCATGCTTTTGTGTTAAACATATCTAGAACTTGTCAAAATGGTAAATGCATGGTCATGTTTGACATGTTTTGTTGATCGTGAATATACCAAATTTCGATAGACTGGCCCTATGTTTGAACCTGCCCCCCGTTTTGATGAAACACAGCTGTGCAATCCATGCTACAAATGATGTCTGCTCCTTTAGAAGCACTTCTGTGCTTCTGCAATTCAAAATGCTTTTACAGCTTCCTATCATGGATTATGGTCATGTTTCTGACTGTACTATTCCAAATTGCTTGTTTACAGGGAAATGCTAGAAGGTTACTTGATAAACGTTGTGATGGGAACAGTCGCCTGGGACATCTCTCAAAATTAGGACTTGCACCTGCACTTTGGCTTGTAATTCTAACTATGTTGCTGACCTATATCAACGCAGTTATTGTTGGTATTTCTCATTAACTGTATTTGGTTTCTTTGCTATCAACCTTTTGCTGGCCATGGTTTTCTTTTTTGTTATTGGTTTTTTGATATTTGATCTACAGCTCAGAATCTGCCAAGGTTAACAGCAGGCTTTGGTCTTCTTGCCTGGTTGGGTGTTTTTCTGGCAACTGGTGGACTAGTCATGTTCTATAGGTGTAGCAGGTATCCCTTATAGAGCACTACATAAAGCTGGTTGAGTTGATGGAGCTGGTTGATATATTCCCTCCACTGCATCTAGATGTCACCCCATGAGAACAAAAAAGAAAGCATAAAACTTGTATGTCGATAAGTATGTGAAAGCATGAGTTAGTGCTGACCTTTTCTTTTCCCCCCATTTGTTCTCCTTCTTTCTTTGCAGGAAGGATCCAGGTTTCATTAGAATGAATGTGCATGATCCACAAAATATGAAAGATGACGTGCGCTCTCATTCTCTTGCCCAATTTCCAATGTCTTCAAATTAGTTGCACAATAACCTTTAGGAGATTGGTTTCCTCTGTGTTAGACCTTGTCTTCTAGTATTTTCTCCACATGGTATTAAATATTCATTTTCTATGTTTTAGGAACCTCTGTTGAAGATTGAGATAAACAACCCTGCCCTGCTAGCCGGTAATTGGTCCCAGCTGTGTGCTACATGCAAGGTAATCTTCGTGCTGGTCTATCTACTCTTTTTTCCATCTTATCGGTGTTTAGTATCTGCTTATTTCCAGTTGACTCTCATGTTTGAAAACTTACTGTTCTTTCATATTCTGCTGTGAGCAGATAGTCAGACCTTTACGTGCGAAGCACTGCTCCACATGTGATCGATGTGTTGAACAATTTGATCATCATTGCCCTTGGGTGTCCAATTGCATTGGCAAGGTATGCAGAAATAAATGCTTTTTGCACTTCCATTTCCACCTCTCATGTTGTTGATGAGCAAAAACTGCTAATAAGCACATTTGCATATAGGTAGGTGACCATTTTTGGGTTGGTTAATTGACAGCTGAACTAGGATCTGACCCTTCCAATCAGCTTTTAAAATTAAAATATGCAATCATTTTCTTAACAAGAAAATTCATTGTGGGGTAGTGTTTAGCCTTTGGTGAAGGGTTACGGAAGCAGGTGGTGTGCACCCTTAAATGCAGATAAATGAAATATAATCTGTTCAACTGCACTGTGATTGAAGTTTGACAATGTGCCCCTTGAAGCACTTGTCAACTAATTGCAGCTATGACTGCACGTTATATCTACATTTGTTTGTGATATTTGATTATCACATGGTCACTGGTTTAGATTTTTCCTTTATTTTTGGCATTATTAGCGAGGATGTTTCCCTTAGCTTTTTGTAATACATTATGTGATTTATTGCTTCTGATGCAGAAAAACAAATGGGATTTCTTTATGTTCCTCATTTTAGAAGTGTCAGCTATGTTGATAACCGGTGCAGTGGCTCTCACAAGTATGTGACTGTTTAAAACTATGTTTGTCTGATTTTTTCCCTTCTCTTCTCCTTTTGTCAAGTGGAGATGTAGCTCTGAAACCAGCTTATAATTGACACGGTTCACATGCAGGAGTTTTGACTGATCCAATGGCTCCCTCTTCATTTGGGCCATGGTTAAATTATGCTACTACCCATCATGTTGGTGCTATATCATTCCTGATTGTGGACTTGTTCATCTTCTTTGGTGTGGCTGTATTAACTGTTGTACAAGCTTCTCAGGTAAGTTGGAGCATCTTCTTGCTGATGATTCGATTTTTTATGTAATGCCAGTGGGTTCCACTTACAGAGGTTACTTCTAGTGTTCCCTATTAAGGTGTATTAGATCCACACTGAGTTTTCTTATGTTTGATTTTTGTGCAAAGTTGGATCAAATGCTTTCAATGACTCGGGAAAAATTTACAAATGTAGCTTCTTGCATTGGAGGTATCTTTATGGGGAATGTTCCGAACATTTAGTTCTTCTCTTTCATGCTGCAGATATCTCGCAATATAACGACAAATGAAATGGCAAATTTAATGCGCTATAGCTATCTTAGAGGGCCAGGTGGTCACTTCAGGAACCCATACGATCATGGCTTTAGAAAGAATTGTTCAGATTTCTTGATCAATGGCTACAACGAGGACATGGAGTATGTTGAAGGTTTGTCACATTCAGAGGGAATCAGTTTAACGCATATGACGCGGAATTCAAATCTGCAAAATGGAGATGCACATTCACACCAATGCAACGGCAACAGCAACGGGAACGGCAACGGGCATGTTGCTATTAATATAAGTTCAGACAGGAAAACAAATCAGGGTCATGGCCATTCGTCCAATTGCAGCCATAGTAAACACTCGAAGTCAAGAGCGGATAGCGTTCCTTTGGGGTTGGGACTTGGTCTTGGCCGGAACAGTGCCCGTAATGTTGCTTCCTCGTGATGCTGTGTCTTTTTGTGGTACAATACAAGCTGGAATAGATGATTACCTTGTACCATAACTAATTTTGATAATTGCCCTGTTTTGCTTCTCTTCTCCCGTGCTTTATTTTTGTACAAATTCAAGTTTCTCTCAATTTATAGCAGCTGCCCAGTCTTTGTCAGATTCAGCTTGTGACCCTCTTGAAATTTGAAGGCAATGTTCATATAAAAGTTTCCATTAAAACTTTCACTGGTGTGCCCTGGCTGGATTTCAATATTGTAAAGTTTGCTTATGGTGATATTCACTTTTGACCATTTAGTGTAGTTGACAGGGTAGGGTCTGTACTTTTGTAAGTTTATTGGGGTAATTGGAAAAGTAGTTTACAGAAGTACTTGAGTCGAAACCAACAGGCAAAGCGCTGTTTGATCGGGATCGAATTTGACAAGTTATTTGGGTTTGGATGAACTTTGATTCGAGATCAATATCCTAAATTAGACCTGATTTATTAACTTCAACTAGAACTGAACTGAACGTTCGAGTTTCAAAATTTTTATAGGTCCAAACTTGTTCAGATTTCGAACATACCAAAACATTGGAGCCCGTTTATCAGACCAGAATCAATAGTTAACATAATCCAGTAGAAACAATATAAATAAGCATGAACATCAAACGGTTCAAATCCAATGAAAATACATTATTAGTGTTTGTTTTATAAACGAATGATGAATGCAAATACACCCCTGCCTGCTGATAGTTTTATAAATGAATGATGAATACAAATACACCCCTGCCTGTTGGACTATAAGCTGGGGACAATATGGAGTGGAAGCAGAAACCAGCTAAAAATATCTCTGCCACTTCATCTTATCCCCATCACTTCTACATGAAAAGAAAAAACAAAGAACCAATCTATGTCCTAACCACATTATTTCATTTCCAGAGCTACAACTGCTTCCTCTTTCAGTTTTCTAATTGCTGAATAACACAAATTCATGCACCTGCAGAGAAAAACAGGATTAAAAGGAACTCATATTAAGGATATGCATGCAGAGAAAGAACAGGACAAATGAAAAATTTTCTGAATCCGGGAAACAATAAACTTTAGCATCACGGTTTGTAATGATTATCGGGAATGTTAATCATCCCAGATGGTAGGAAAGGAGTACAAACAATTGAGTAAACTTCAAATGAAGAAAAATGACCTGCACTGTTGATGGTTTTAGAAATTTTAATGTATTTCATTCGCATGACATGACAGACATTGAGATGGATGAAGAACTAAGACAGTGTGCTGTATACATGCTTATCAATAGTAGATCATCTTTCTTACACACTTCAGAGATTAGCATTGCATTATATCGGAGAAACTTACCACGCCACCGGATTTTGTTCACAATGTTTCTCTACAGCAGTGATAATATGGAAATATGCATGAAGAGCTCAAAGCTTCTGATATACAGAATGAACAAGATAAAAGAAAAGGCATTCATCTGAACCAATCTAACTTGATAAACTACTGCCATGGTTTTAACGTGTCCACTACTTCGAATATAACAATACCTTCATTCAGTTATGACCATTGTCTATAAGAAACCAGAGAGCATAATTTTTAATTTTGTTTATGCTTAATCACAGTTTTCAGAAGCATCTACACATTCAAAATCACACCAAGCCATTTGAGTGGTAATGAACAATACCACATCCTGAGCTGGTAATGCATCATCAAACAACATCAAAAGAACAAAGGAAAGTATGATGGAGTTCTTATAAGGTTAAGTACCTCAATATACATTTTGCTATCAATTTGACTTCAAGACGGGATCGTTGTTTCCATGTCACGCATACTTAAAGCATAATAAAGTTTTGACACTCTCCGTCGAAGTAGTGGCTCTAGCCGGAAGGAGTTGAAGCCCCTCATCCATTTTTTAGCTTCATACATCTCATTCCATGCCTGCACTATCTCATCAATTTGAAAGCCTAAACCTGCAGTGTAATAGAGACATTGAGAAGACAAAATTCATATTATCTTGAGGATGAATTTTGGAAACCAAGTTTCTGAGTAGTGATTACCATCCACTGCACTATCATTTGAAGAATGATTTTTTGTCATAACAGCTAAATCTGTCGGAGAAGCTCCCGCAAGCTCAAACTTCTCCAGTGAAACATCCAAACATTCTTGCCAAACTGGTATTCCCAACTTGAACTCCATATTTGATCGCTCGTACAGTATGGTTCCCCAGAGAAGATTCATCTGAGCCCTCACCTCCCTAACCTTCTCAGTAGCTTCCTCCAGGGATATATCTCCGAAAAGGTCATCCAAGTCCGTCTTCTCTTCCTCAGGACTGGCCTTCATTTTGGAAATTTTATTAAGATGCAGTGCTTCCAATTCTTCCCACATCTCCATTCCCTTTTCCATGTTGTCCTCAGCACTATTATAGAGTTTCACAACCGCTTCAGAAGACCAAGTTTGTAAGTCAACATCATTTCCCCTAGCATAATACCATGAAAGTTTTGCCTGCTCAAACTGCAGCCGTGCAAGAGCGAGATGACCTTCATAGAAATCTGGTTTGATCCTCAAAGCTTCTTCATACTTCTTTCCTGCTTCTTTATATTCCTTTTGAGCCCAATCATAGGCAGATTTAATCTGCTCAAGTACTGACTCTTTTGAAGAGTCTTCTGTGAGGTAAAGCATTTTTCTTGCCCTGGACATGTGAACATTTCCCCAGTTGAACAATGCTAAAGCTGCCATCTCTTGGAACTTCCCTGCTGCTGTGTCAAAAAGGTATTGTGCTTCTTCACTTGTAACTGCCTCCTCCATAGCCTCAGAGTACACCTTCATTCCAACTTCATGAAGACCTAAATATGCATCAGAATCAAACCCCACATGGTTCTTGAACAGCTTAGCAAACTCTACTATCCATTCATCGATATAGTGTGATCCCTTTCGAGATTTCTTGCCATTTTCCACATTTCCATTTTCAGTGCCAAAGATTTGCTTCATATCCTGTTTGGTCACCTCCTTCCCCTTAGGTCGCTGAAAGATTGGATCTTGTCGAGGTTTGGCTTCAACAATATATAACCTGACAGAATGCTGGGACTCTGAAGAAGATTCAGCCCATCTTAATTCTTCATCAGTTGTTATTGTGACCAAATCCCCTTCTGGGTCCCTGTATTTGATAAGAAGCTTATCAAGGCCAGGAAATCTTTCACTTATGACTTCCCTCATTTGCAGAAGGCTGCAATTAAGAGGTATCTTAGCCCACCGTATGTCCTCTCCGAACACCAATTTTACACTCTTCGTAGGTTGTTCTTCCTTTGGACTAATTTTCTCCTCCACAACCACTTTATCCTCAGCATTCTTCTCCTGAATATGTCCGTCAACATTCTTCTCAATTTCATCCTCAACTTTCTTCTCCTCCACTTTTTTGTTCCTTCTTTTCCTGGTTTTCTCTCTGAAAACTTTTGCCAGAATTGAAGCTCTAGAAGGCTCAACATACTCTGGAGGCAGTTCAATCGCTTCATCGTTTACTCTTAGCCCTCTCTCCTCCAGCACTTCTTTCACTCTTTCTAAAATCTCTAATGCCATGAGATTATTCGGCTCGAACTTCAAAACCGTGTTAACATCTCTCAGAGCCAAATCCAGCCTATTCAAAGCCTCATAACACCTTGCCCTTTTTAACAGTGCTTTACTATAATTTGGTGTGACCTCAAGTGCCATATTACACTCATGAATTGCCCTGGGGTATTCGGTCAAACCCATCTGCATATAGCATGCAGCCAAATTGCTCCTTATATGCGATATATGTATATGATTTTTAGGAAGCAATTTGATAGCTTTCTCATACTTCAACATAGCACCTTCATGATCCCTCATCTGAAATAGCTTGTTCCCTTCCTCTTTTAACTCTTGAGACATGGAAATGAAGAGTTCCATATCTGCATCAAATGCTTTAGGACTATTGTTCTTTTTTTGCTTCATACTACCATCGCTTGATTGAGTTGATTCTCCTCCTCCTCCTCCTTTCTTATTCTTTCCACTTTGCTTCCCCATTAATCAATCCAAGCACAACTATCACCACAAGGACAACAACAACAACACTACAAACACAAAACTAACTACAGAATTTTTCCCTACTAGCCGAATCCCAAACACAATCCGTAAACAAACGGCCAATCACATATGCTGACCAAGTTCTCAGGCAACGTAAACAATCAAAAAGATACCATAACCTCTCCGCAAAGGCTTCAAGTTGGTTAGATTTAGATGGAAAGAACTTCAAAGCATAAGCTTCTCTTTATCTTACTCTAAAATACAGATTCTCACAAGCCAGTCCAAGAATACAATTGAAGAAGACATACATGTAGAACTACCCTCTCATCCGACAGAACCCACACAGCAATCGCATATACATCTCCAATTACAAACAAACTTCAAAAACCAAACTTTCACCCTTAAATCTCAAATGGGTTCTTGTCTTCAAAGCAAAGCAGGGGAATAAACAAGCCAGAGAATCAAATGAATAGAAAAAAAGCAAAGAAAGCAACAAACTTTTACAACCTCTCTAAATCAGAATCTGCTAAAACTTCTTCCTTGAACAGAAACAAAAACAAATCCCAATTCAGAGAGGGCTCGTACAAACCTCCAACTTCAGCTCAATTTGTCAACGAGAAATTCTGATGAAAAGTCAAAGGAAAGATTTTGGCTTTGGAAATGAATTTCCCAGAAGAGGGTTGAGGAAATTTTACATCAGAAAGGACTACACAATTGTGAAACACAAGGAAAACCCACCAATGTCTCTCTGCTTTTTCTGCAATCTGTCAAAAGATTCTTGCCGCTTCACGTAAACGCCACAAATAAAAGAAGATAAAAAAAGGTGATTAATCCAGTTTTTTTCCCCCTTAATTTCTTTTCTAGCTTTTGCTAAATCTTTTATTTCATTTCTTGCTTTTTACTATTTTTTCAGACAAATGTTGGTGGGACCCATGTTTCCGTGAATTCCAAGTATCTTGGGGACGGTTCGTGAGAAGCCACCCATCTACTTTTCTTCTTTCTCTTCTCTTTTTTTTTCACTAATTTGTTTTATTTTGACTCTTTAATTTATAGATTATAGCTTAATTAATCAATATTTTAAAAATCAACTAGAAGTAAACTGATGACACAAGAAATTTAAGATTTATTAATTTACTAAAATTGACAGATTAATTAATAAATTAATTAATTTTTAACAACAAAAATTTTTAAAATAAAATGAGCAAGAAAGTTTAAATTTAAACTAAAAAATTAAATAATTCAAAATTTGCACAGTTAAACTGCCGAATCGGATGAGTTTTTTTAACTATTGTAATTAATCTTGCTTTTCTTTAATCAATGTGATAATTTTTTAACTCTTGAAATCTCTTTTTCTTAAGTTAAATTATAAAAGACTTTTTTTATTTTTACTACCTCAATATTTATAAATGATTTACCCCTATCTAAGATTCTCTTCTTTTTACGTTGTAATGTACGGGATCAAATCGCTTGTTCCCAATTCTCAATGTCATCCTGTGCCTTGTTAATGGATGGATAGGATTCTTTAGGGCACAGGGTGGCATTGGAAATCAGGAACAGCCACCCAATCTCGTAATATACTATCCAAGTCATGAAGAACAGGTATGGTAAAATGGGTATTTCCACAAATTTTGACCTTAAATATTTATCTCTAATTTTTAAAAAAGTGGAATAAAATATTTAGGATTTTATTTCTCTTGAAAAAGTGAGCAGATTGCACATGAAGACAGGTATGGTCTTCATTTTAAAAAATAAAAAATAATTATTATTTCTAACTATTAAAAAAAAAGGATTGACCAAGGAAGTTTGAATTTATTTATTTTAATTATAAAAATTCAGATATTGGCCTATTGGGAACATGGACAAGTGGGTGTGGGACCCAATGAGTTCGTCTTTACAGACATGTCTGTCAGTCTCACGTTGTCCAAAAGCAAAGGCACGTGGACAAAACAAAAGTAACGAACTCTGGCCCGCCGCACTTACCAACTACCTTTCCCCAAAGAGAGGCGGTCGCGGTTCCCCCACTCAGTTACAATTCAACTGCCAAAACGCTAGTAACGGCCAACGTTTTGAGAAGAGAAAAACCAAACGAACAAACAGAAACGAGCGGAAAGAAGAGAATTTGGGGTTTAATTTATTTTTTAGACTTTTCCCTTCTTTATTCAGCCCTAATAAGATGCGAATAATACTTTAAAATTTTAAATTATTTTCTAAATTTATATTAAATAAACTCTTAAATTAATTAACCATCTATAAATTATATATTTAAATAAAATATTAATAAATTCAAAGTAATGTAAGATTATTCAAGAAATTTTGAATTGAAGACTTTAAATATTTAATCTATGGTTAATTAAATTAGACTATTTTTTATAATTTAATTTTTGTATTAAAAATATTATTAGTTCTTTCTTATAATATTATTTAACTATAAAATAACTTATTTTCATTATATTATATTAGTTTGTCCTATATTCATAATCCTAACATAACTTATGTATAGGAATGTGAATTTTTAGCCTATGAATTTAAATTTAGTTATTTTCAATGGATTAGCTCATAGGTCAGGCTCAGGCCTAAACTGACTCAAGATCCAATTATTATAAGCAAAGCAACATCATTTTTCTTTAAAAAATTGGGCGTTGGGTGAACTTGGACTTGGCAGCCCAGACCCGATCTAATTTAAAAAAATAAATTGTTCTATGTTTTTAATTTTAAAAACTTGAAGGGAGTTGGCCCATTGCCATCCCTACATATGTATACTATTTTAAATTTATATATATAAGATAAATTAAAGAAATATAATAAAAGAAGTTATAAGAAAATTAAATAATATTGTAAAACATAATTTTAAGTATATAAAAAATTATCAATATATTCTCCAACCTTTTAAGCCCAGTTTTGATCCTTTTCATAAATTTAGGTCTAACTCTACCCCAAAAGCACCTGTAAGAGGAAGTTTGTCATGTATTTATAAACTAATTTTAACATTCTTTACTTGTTTCCCTAAAAAAAAAAAAGCATTCTTTACTTGTTTAATGAGAGATTCTTGACACACCACTCTCAAGCCAAAGCAAGGCTAGACATTTTATGAGCAGATTGGGCGAAGGGTTACAACAAGCTGAGCGCCACCTCAAGCCATCAAGTCAATTTTAGACTCTGATATCATGATAAATTTAGGTCTATCTATACCCCAAAAAGTACCTTATAAGGGGAGGTATGTCATAGATTTATAAACTATTTTAACATTATTGACTTGCTCAATTTTTAACAACTTTGAGATTTATGATTTGTCTTTGTCCATTTATGTTAGTGACAAATGATTAAAAACATAATATTTTATGCTTAGTATCTAATTATCACCTCATAATAAACATATTTTATAAAAGGTCAAAGAAATAAACCTCTTATTATAGTTTAAGAAATTTTTAAAAAATATTCTTTACCTTAGACTTTGGTTAAAATAATAATAATGAAACACGTGTAATATGAATATTAGAGGTGAATTAATTAAATATCACTAATACAATAACTTAGTTCAATTCTTAAATCAGATATGAAATAATTAAAATTATCTTATTCTTAATCTTGAACAAAACTAAATAAATTAAAATTAAATTAATAATTTATTATAATTATCTTAAATTGAATTGGATTGAACTGTTATATAAATATCATTTGATTAGTTCTCCCCGCCCATAGCTCGACCTTTACTTTAAAAATGAAGTTATTTTGAAGTTTTTCTATAAAAATAATATATAGCGGGCCGGTCCACGGGCCACCATGGCCTTGGATCTGGCTAGGAGTAGTCC
This sequence comes from Erythroxylum roraimae, assembly GCA_027568915.1. Lineage (NCBI taxonomy): Eukaryota > Viridiplantae > Streptophyta > Magnoliopsida > Malpighiales > Erythroxylaceae > Erythroxylum > Erythroxylum roraimae. The sequence continues at coordinate 713,686 of JAOSBL010000211.1, forward strand.
GGGCTCGCCCTTGCCTATTGACATTTATAATTAGTTCATATATAATGCTAATAATGTATGTATTTCGTTGTTATTTTTTAATTGAAGTATAAAAGAAGAGTTTTTTTTAAAATTGAAAATTAAAGTGAGTTTTTTTGGGATAATTCTTTTACTTTTTATAAATATAAATGAATTCAACATTAAACTTTGGGCCAATACTTTTGTATTTCATTTCTGTGAGGCCCAATATGTTTGGGTCATGTTCTTATTAACTAGCCCATATTCAACAACACGGTCCAATAGACTGCGAAGTTTTAAGGACGTGGCGAATTTTGATTGGACTGTCGACGTGGAATAGCGACACCGGTATTGACACCGGCGATCCGAACTGGCTCGTCTTCTTGTTCTTCTCTGCTGCTGTCAGATATCAAAAGCTCCGATTTTTGTCTTTTATCTTTTCCTCTATTTTTTAAATTCTTATAAATATCAGATTATTGAATCAAACCTTATGATGCACATAAAGATGAGTTTTTTATGGTTTACTTTAGTTATATACACTTTCTCCAACTGGGTTTTAGCTGATCAGATCTTCGCACCTCATGCAGGTAAGAATTTGCTCGATCTTTGAATTTTCGATGTCATTGATTTTCCCTTTTCTTCTTTTCTCATTAAAACCATGGTTAATGGTTCAAATTTGCCCATTTCATTGGAATTTGGATTCTTTTAATATGGGCCTTTTCTGCTTATTGATATCTGTTAGAAGGTGCTGATGGAGGGGGGACTTGTACTGTTGGTGATTAATGTACTGTCAAGTTGTTTTTTGGTATTGGCTTTCTGGGTCAATGTTCTTATTTGGGCGCAATTATAGCTCACCATGTGTTTGACGAGATTGGAGGATGTTCAAGTGTTAACACCTATTGATTACTTGCAATTTAATAAGAAACTGACCATTTGACGCGCCATTTTACCTGCTAAGTGTGTTGTTTATGGTTTGAATATTTTCTGTGCACGACTTTGAATATACACATTTTTTAAGTTTTCACTGTTGGCAGGTGGGAGTGAGACATTTAGTCGCCGCACACAAGAGCCAAAGTATAAGATTGAATTCCATCCAGAATACTCACCTTATCATCCTGTGCGTATGGCCTATCATTATTAATGTTTACTGTTTTTCTTGTCCATATGCTGTATTGCTGCTTGGATTAATGTGACTATCTTAGTACACTTTAGGAGTAGCATCTACATGTGCAATCCGCTTCTCTGTATCTATGTTCCCACATTGCTTGATAAGGTTAATGTTTTAGACCCCAAAACTTGGAAGCAAGGTTGCATATACAAAAGGCTTGTAATGATCCAGCATGATGTATGAGAATCAAGATATATAAAATAATAACTGATAGGCTGGCATTGAAAATCTGAAATCTTATCCCTTGTTTGTGCCTTCAGGAACTCTGTTACCTTGTTAATTTGATGTTCATGCTTGCGTTCTTAAATCACTGCAACGTTATAGTTCATTCTGTCTTTGAGCTTTGTCTGTGTAATTTGCTGTTTTTGTGTTTACTTCCATGCGTATAAGTTTTCTTAATCACCTATAGGGATGATGCAAAATTCTCTGCAGGATGAAGATCAGGAATCAGTTGTGATGCCTAACAAAAATGGGGAGAGTTATTTATGTTTCTTGCCCAAAGTGGCGAAAGCCAAAACCGGAAAGCCAGTTAGCCAGCTCAATATTAGCAGCATGATTATGGAAACCGAGAAACGGTTTAAATTGCAGACACCAGATGAGCTACTTGAAGTATTTAAGGACCGGTGCTTTCTCAGGGTTAGTGTCTAATCTCATAATCACCTTTAAAATGTCTTAACTCTTAAGCACTTATTTGATGAATCCTTATGCTATTTGTTAGGTGAGGGAAGGTAGTTTGTTTGGCAGAATCCTAGTTCTTGCATTTTGTTTTTTATCTGTTTTTCATATAATTTGTACTTTTCTTTCCCTTTCATTAATCAATTATTTTGATGTTGGTTGATCCTTCTTGCAGCAAGACGGCTGGTGGTCTTATGAACTCTGCTACCAAAAGGAGTTGAGGCAAATACATACAGAAGATGATAAGGTAGAAATTTAAGAATGTACCGACAACTATTATGACCAATCCTTACATTTTCTATTGTAAGTAAACATGCTGATATGCATGAATGAAATTGTGTACCTGTGTTTTTCAACGTATAGCAGGTGTTGCTCGAGTTTCCTCATGTTTAATTGAACCTGATGTGCATGTATGCCGATATCCCTTTCTAGTGCTCGTCAGATTATTAGCAATAGCCACTTGATGTATTGTTTGGTTTCAGTTGATTTAGTTGAATATGTGTGTTTACACGTACATTTATGAGCATGTGTTTCTTTGCTCATGTATGAAAATAAGGAATTAGAAAAACTAGAAGGTTCTTATACTCATGGAATTTATAAGAAAAAATTATTTCATTGTAGTTGGTTCAAGAATTTATTTTGGGTGTCTACGATGAAGAGGCTACAGCAGCATTCAACCAGAATCTATCTGACATTTCGACATTGAAAGATCCTCGTTCAAAAGATGCATCTCAAAAGTATGATTCTATAAATGAAAAATTCAGTAAACTTGGGCTTTCTGATTTACCGCAATAATTGAATATACTTAGGAGAAACTCTTTCAAGAGAAAGAGGCAGAATTGACCCTTATTTTCTAAAATTTGTGCAGGTATCATGCACATCAATACACAAATGGAACCATCTGTGATCTAACAAATCAGCCTCGAGAAACTGAAGTATATACTGGATAAACATTTGCATTCTGAGAATTCGTATTTTCTTTTATTATCTCTCCTCATCTTGTGTATGTTTTCTGTCCATAAATGCACAGGTGAGATTTGTATGCTCAGAGCTTAGAGCTATGATAAGTTCTATCACAGAGCTATCTACTTGCAAATATGCGCTTACGGTACATTCCCCAATGCTTTGCAAGCACCTGTAAGTTTCTCTCTCTTTCACCTGGGTCATGAAAATCGTGATGCTAGATCGAACTTACAGAACTAACTGTCATTCTTTACGCATGTTTGAACCTTCGTATTGCCATTTCCCACTTAGACGAGCACTCTTGGGGATATATCATCAGTCCAAGCAGTAATATTCTCAATCAGAGATCTTAGGCATTTAGTTTGATTGACATTGGTCGATAGGTGGAACAAGCACTCTTGGGGATATATCATCAGTCCAAGCAGTAATATTCTCAATCAGAGATCTTAGGCATTTAGTTTGGTCGACATTGGTCGATAGGTGGAACAACCCAACTCATTTTAGAGGATAGAGACGGTGTCTCTGTTGTAATAATAGTCAAAAACTACTCTTTAAGAAAGACCAAGCTGGTGCTCCTACTACAGAAAGACATGTTTTGATTATGTCTTGCAGACTGGATATTGTTAGAACTTAGCATTGCGTGTTTGTCATGCTTTGGAGTATAACACTTGCTTGTTCTCTTTGGGCAGATTGTTCCAACAAGAGAGACCAGTGTGGCACACAATTAACTGCAACATTCTTTCCAAGGACTACAAGTAAAATAGGGCGGAGAAGGACGAAGCTGAAGATAACAAGATTTTGATGGTAGATCAGAGTGAAGATCCATCCAATTATGTTGGCTTAGACCAATGAGGCATATGTAAAGGTTTATCATTCCCAAATCCTTATGCTCTTTTTACCTTTAAAAGGGTTCAGTACATGGGAAAATTTGAAAGGAAATACCCCTCAACCTAACCAGGAGAAAAAATGTAGTCACTAGCTGTAATCCCATGGTTGGTCCTTGGTAGGATGTCTTATGTTCCATACACATACTTGATTACCAGCAACTGTTCTGTCATTAGATTGGTCTGATCAAAGTAGTCTCAATAAACTATCTGATTTATCGGATGAAAAAAAGTTAGAAAACTATCAGTTTAGTAGCACATTTCTGAGATATCTTGTTCTCTTAGATCCTTAAAGTTTTTATACAAGTTTGAAACTTAGATATAGTTGTTGAATTTGGTTAATATTACATAATGGGAAGAGTTGTTTTCCATTTACGATCTGAGGTAATGCATAAGTTGTTTATGATAACTGGTCATGTAAATTTCTTGATTAAGATTACTATACAAGCTAAACGTTTTTTAATGTTTTATTAAAAAAATTTCCTCTTCCTTTTAGAACACTCATTTTATTATTTGCTGATAGATGAAATCTTATCCAAATAAGTTTAGTTCCAACATGCAAAGACTTCAAATTTTGGAAACAGTCTCTCGACTACTTATAAATAAGGTTGCATATTACTAAACATTTCTAAATTTCAAGTATTAGGAAGATTTTTATTGAGTTGTTATTGTTGATGTATGGAGTTCAAATCTTTCATCCTTTCCACATATAAAATGCTATTGATCTTGGTCTTGGTACTTCTTGGCCTATTACTCGTTGCTTCAACAATGGTGATCACACCAATATTACATTTTTAGAAGCACTATATTTTAATAATACTCATTTTAAAATAAAATTGAAAATATTTAATTTTAATGAATCAATAATTCGATATTAAATCAATCCAATGAATCAATAATTCGATATTAAATCAATCCAAGAGATTATGTCGAAACTTAGACCCTTATCAATGGCACATGCATACAATAAAGTGTTACTTTTTGTGGGCACATGCTTGCCAAAAAGAAACACCATGATGTTGCGAACATGAGGAAAGACAAGCTAAACTACAAAACTTGGCTTCGCAATGTCATGAAAGTGAAACCCATCACCCAATTTAAGTAGAAATTCCGACACTTAAATGTAATGACTGCAGTTACCAACTAAAAAATCATAAAGATCACAACTTTTTAGCATAAGGGTCACATCTTAAGCTATATGGCTATTACCGGTGAATCCTCCGACTACGCCTCGCCGGCGGCTAGCAAAACTCCGAAACCCGCCACTAAAAGCACCGGGAAACGCAAACCAAGAAAGGGCAAGACCCAAAACGCTAAACTCCTTCCTCTCTTAACCTCTGCAGCTTCCGTCACCGGAAAGTTCATGTCTTTAAATGACCTCCATTTGCTTCCTTCTCAGTTTCTTTCCATGGAGTCTCTCCTCTCTTCGCTTCCATTTTCAGACCCTCAGTCATCGCCTGATTCTCAGATGACACAATCCTTCTTTCACCGGTTTCTTTCCTCGTCCGACGAGTTGGACACTCGCTGGTATGACTTCTTTCGCATGTCGAAGCCTACATTTTGCCACCTACTTTCGCTACTCTCACCATCACTCCTCACCTCTTTACCGCCGTCAATGTCCCCGGATTCAGCCGTCGCTGCGACCCTTTTCCGCCTCGCGCATGACGCTTCCTACAAGGTCGTGGCGCGTGCTTTTGGGCTCGGTACTCCTGAGACTACTTGTGTTGCGTTTTACTCTGTTTGTAAAGCTGTGAATGAGAAATTCGGTAACTTGTTTGAGTTGAGAAGGGACTGGGAAAGGATTGTGAATGGTTTTGTGTGGATTTCATTACCAAACTGTTGTGGGGTTTTGGGTTTTGGAAAATTTGGGATCGATAGCAAACTGTTAGGAAAAGATGGGTCTTTGTTAGTTCAGGCACTGATTGATGCAGAAGGTAGATTCTTGGATATCTCTGCTGGGTGGCCTTCTTCAATGGAGGCTGAATCAATTCTCAGGCAAACTAAGCTTTATATGGATGTTGAAGAATCAA
>JAOSBL010000211.1:738019-753775 GCA_027568915.1 Erythroxylum roraimae
TACGAAATATAAATGAAAATATATCTAACTAAATCTTTTATATGAATTATAACATAAGTAAAATTAATATAAAAATAAATATTAAAACATATAAAAAAAATCAAATAATATTATATAACTCCCGAAATAAACGTGAAGATGGGTTTGTAGGTATTGTAGAAATTATGTGTGAAACATAAGAGCAAAAGAGACTAAAAAATACGTTCATTAATTGATTTGAAAAATCTAACTCAAAAAGCACTTTTTTGAAAAGTTTCAAATTTGAGCTTCTTAAAAAGCTGTATTTTGGTTGTCAAAAAAGTCATATCTATTAAAGAAATGGTTTTTTTATTTTACAGCCAAACACTCATTTTTCTTAAAAATGGCTTTTGTGGTGGTGAAAAGTGCTTATTGACCTTCCAAAAGTCTATCCTAACAGGCACTATATCATTTTAACTTGATTTATATAAGTTTTAAAATGTTAATTACTAAAATTTTTAATACGACATTGAAAAAAATTCCAAAAGATTAGGAGTTTTTATTTTGTTATCTCTTATATTTGTGAATTAAATCAAAAATTAGATCATCAATATAATAGTAATACTCACTCTTGTGTTATATTTTGGTTTTGATTTTTTGTTTTAAGATTATTATTTAAACTAAATTGACACATTAATATGAATAGAGAACCATATGATTGCTAGAGTATAAAATTATGGAATAAATAATAAGACCCTAAAGTTGATGAATTAATTATATATTCATATTATTATAAAATTGACAAAGTTCTTAGGAAGATGTACAAAACCATAACTTGGAATTAGGATCCACGTGATGCCCTCCGACCAAGTGATTAATTAAGTTAAAAATTGTAATAGAGATCAAGAAATTTCTTTTGATGATGATGAAGATGTTGATTGATTCTAAAATCTAACACATAGGAGATCTTTGAGGAACGCCTTTCCTTCTATTGCTCATGCTACTAGCCATATCCTCATCTGAAACCTTACTAGTTGATCTTCCACATATGTAGAGTCCTCCACTTCTCTTCTTGCGTACAATCTCTGTGCAAATCATGCTCATGTTCTCGTCGGAACCCGAAGAACCGGACGACGAGCTCATCGGCTCGTAGAAGTCGACGATTGTTGAACGAGGGGTCTCGTTGGTCGTCTCGTCATCTCCCATCTCTTGGGGGATCAAGAAGTCAGGACTAAGTGTCAAGGAATTGCATTTCCTCAAGTAAGAAGAGAGGTCCTTGTAGTGTTTCAGCACAAAATCCACCTTCATTTGAACACATTATGGAAAAAAAAATCTGAATTGTGTTTATGAACTATGATTCAAAAGCTTGGAACTTAGAATCTTTCCACAGCTTAATACACTATGATTCTGAATGAAGATTTGATAAAATGAACTAAACATTAGAGTTATAGATAAAAATGATTACCTTGCACCCTAGAGAGCAATGGATGAATGGTTCTTGCAGGCTCCTGTCACAGGAGGTGCAGTAGTTTCCTGAACCTTTGAATTGCCTGTTCTGAGGTCTTTTCTTGATGAACACCACCTTGGCACTATTTATAGTATAAGCCTAACGAAAACTTCATCTCAAGTTAGCAATAACAATGAAGTCCATTGAATCAAGAAAAACGCAAGTAACAGAAAATAAGTTGGCCTGAAAAAAATCTGCAGATCCTAACCTGAACATTGGAGCAGTCTATGAGCTTCTGGAGGTCTTCCAATCTGACAACATCATGATAAACGTAACGACGAACTTGAAGGAGACGATGGAATCGATGAGAAGGTACACAGTGAGGGCAGATACTAATGCAGCAATCCAAGCAACATACGTTTTTCTCGTTCTTTTTAGCAGTCTCATGGTACGAACAACCTGCAAAGAACTTCTGTGTGTACAGAGCTTCCAACCATGCTGGTTTCTGAATTCCCTGAAACCAAAAAGCATAAAATCAAAACAGTTTAATTCTATGCATGAAACTGAGAATTGGGTCCATAAGAATTCAACTAGCAACTGTAGAGATCAGATGAACACACCATGATCACATAAACGAACAGAGAACAAAAAAAACCCTAGTTGAGATGCTAAACAAGAAAGAGAGAGAAGAGTGCAGAGGAGATTAAGGGTACTTATGGAGGTTCGCAAATGGAGGTAAGGGCATAAGATTTACTCCTTGAAAAGTAGACTGTAACATCTTGTGTTATAGAGCATTATTATTAAAGAAAAAGAAGATATGAGGAGAACGTGGGAGCTGTTTCCATGTCTCCTCCACTGTTTAAAACTTCATTTTTTTCTTTCTTTCTTTCTCTCATCTCCTCGGCTTAAGAGCTCCATTTGCTAAACTAAACTCTTTCTTGAAGATGCTGCGCTCTTGCATGTACTTTTTTATACCAAAAAAGTTGTTTTGATTGAGCTTTGCCTAGTTGAATTTTGAATTGGAGGAGGAAGATGATGATGAGCCAAGTTTATGTGAAATGGAATTACTAATGTCCATAGTTTAAAAGTGTAATGTTGACTTGATATCTACCTTATGTAATTTATGAAATTAAAAATTTTTTAAACACATTTTTGGTGTAATGTTGATTTGATATATACCTCATGTAATTTAAGAAATTTTAGAAAAAAATTAAAATTTTAATTCAGTTAAAAATAATGACAAAACACGTTTATATAAAATTTTTGAAAATTTTTATAAATTTTATTTAAAAAAGCCTCTTTTTATAATTCAGTTAAAAATAATGATAAAATAAATATTATATGAATATTATACACGAGCTAATCAAATATTACTGACATGATAATCCAACTTGGTTTTAAATTTAAATTAAATTAATTAAACTTGAATTAAATTAATAATTTAAAATAATTTGAGTCAAATTTAATTAATTTAGTATTATTTGATTAATCTCCGTATGATATTAATCTCGTATTTCTTTTATCATTAAATTAAAATTTAATGTTATCAATATTTAATTGATCCGTGTAATGTATATTTTGTCCTTTTTTTTACAAAAATTAATTAAAATTGAAAAAAATTAAAAATAATTTTAAAGGTTATAATTTTTTAATTAGTAAACCATATAGGAATAGGAGTCTCATGCCTTTCACATTAAATAAAAGAATATGAGGAGTAGTCTATAATAATTGGAATTTGAAGTGATCACTAAATAGCTAAAAATAGAACAAGATCCTTAGTTGATCCTAAAAACAGACATGTATGAGGAAACCCGGCAATTAGGGACTCAAACAAGGAAACAACGTGAACCAATCACTCCACTAATGATCAGACAGAAGATGAGCATTTCACCTGTTGCTTAATGCTGACAAAAAATGGAAATTAAATTTGTACTTTTGAAACTTCAAGATAAAAATTGATCCAATTTGTTAAAATTTATACAAACAACAACACCCAGAGCCACTCAGGATTCAGATTTCCTTGTAAAAATCCCCTGAATCATGACAAGGATTTAAGAAGGTCTAGATGGATTGGACTAATCAAACCAACTTATCAGAACAGCTCGGGCGATTCTCAGATCAAGAAAAATGAGCAGAAACCAGAAGAGAAATAAAGTTTTAACCTTTGTACTACCCCATGTGAGAAGGGAGGTGGAAGAAGTTCACGTGCAATGCATCCAATGAATAGCCTGGCTGGCCTGCCTTGAAGAAGAAGACGGTGTGTCTCGGATTAACCAAATATTCCTCTTTTCTTCATTTAGATTCTGCATTTTGTTGGTTGGTCAAAGGTCAAAGATACATAAGTGGGTCAGAGATCATTGGGGGAGTGTCCTTTTCTAAGGAGTGTTCAGAGGAACAAACCAGAGGGGTCGGTGGGTTAGTGAGTCAGCGAGCGAGCCGCACGAGGGGATCTCTCTGACTCTGTCCCGTCACTTGCATGTGTTATGTTTGTGTTAATGCCTTAATGGCTCTACCCACTTCCTCATGCCTTAATTTATTATATCAAGGATCTTGGTCATGTGCATACCCTTTTCACCATATACTTAAAATATGATCAATAAATGCTGAACATCACGTGAATTTTTTAATAGAGAATAAGCCACTTGTAGTACTCTAGACTCAACCCAGGATTAGTGAAATATCCGATGAATCACATTTCTGAGTTTCCATGATCAAAGGGTTACTAGCTTGTTTTGATTATATTCTGTGAATCCCACCAGATTCTGATATATGAGAATTCCATGTTGGTCCCATCATGACAGTAGTCTACATTTTTCCCATCACAACGTGAACAGAATAAACCAGTTCATGTATAGTTCAGGATTGCAGACATATTATTGAACTTGATATACATTTCAAGGTATGAAAACCTGACATAGCAGACGAGCTACTGGTTCTACACATCTAGGCTGGTAAACTATCGGATAATTCCCAGGAAAAAGGCATATCAGTGGAAGGTTAGTATAAACCTTTCCTGTGCAGAATCTGACAATTGAATGCTTTGCATGGTACAGAGTTAATGGTTTTTGGGTGAATAGAATGGTTTCATCTGATCCACTTTAAGTGCAAAACCACAAATTTGATGCTTTATCTGATTAATCCGGCAAAAATGGAAGAATAAAAATGAGAGTAGAAGTGATAATCTCCTGAAACTGTAATGCTTGTACGCTGTTTCATGAAAAATGAAAAAACAAGGCTCTTTACAGTGTTGTTTTCTCATACCTTAAGAAAGGTAGTTGTAAACAGAAACTCTACATTACAGGAACCATATGTAATTGAAGTAACTGGTGCATATGGTTGATTACTCGTTTAACATTGCAGGCTACTTCTGACCTCTCACATGGTGGGAGCTATGGAATGTTTACCTAACAACATCGAGACAGAGGTGTCAGCTTTGTACACCAGACCACTTGCTTGTCCTCTAAGAGAAAGATGTCTGCTCGCAAGAAAGCATGATCTATAGAAGAGAAATCATCACTTCTTAGTTCTTACAGTTATTTCATGGTATATTTCAAGCGACTATCTGTCAAGCTATGGAATGTTTACCTAACAACATCGAGAACAGAGGTGTCAGCCATTGAAATCATCACTTCTTTCATAGTATATTTCAAGCGACTATCTGCCATTGAATGAAGATATTGCATCTTCTCTAACTTAAAATGGCATTTTTTATGCTAAATATGAGAAAGTCAAGAGAAACATTAGCAGAAAGATGATGTAATTTTCCTGGAAGGCTTGATTTTGAGACATCAGCTGGAATTTAGACCTGCACGGTCTCTTGGTCCATAAGAAACAGGCCTGAAAAGTGTCCCCTTCTTCTATGTTTGTACCCCAAGGCGCAGATGATCATTATTCCATACATGGATGTTACTTATGCAGGCTCTTCTGGATACACTTGTGTGTTCTCATGAAATTTTCCCAGGTTGAAACTGTCTTTTCCATCTCACTTATTGCAGGAAGTTCAAAGTTTCCAACAAGGAGATGTGCAAGCCATTGACACCTGATCTCAGTGGGGTACAATGTGAAGGAGACTCTTTGCAAATCCTATGACGCCCAGTTGTGGAATCCGAGGATGAATTACTTGTCTTCAGTAACACACGGATTTTACAGAATTCAGACATAAAATCCCATCAGTACTGACACTTATCTAGTTGACTTTGAAGTGGAGGTACTTGTGTTAAGCTAACTGACCTGTAAAGGGGAATTGTTGAAGTCGATAACCCTCTTTCTCTAATGGAATCTTGGAAAAATTGCGACTCAAATATGTCTCTTCGCTGTATAAAATAACAATGTCTAATTCTACCGGCTCAGATTCTCCTTCAGGAATCAGACCTTCTTTACAGAGTCTAGCAGTTTTTGATTTCTTTATGACAATGCTTCCTTCTTTTCAGGCAGCAGACATGTTTGACATGAAGAGATGTTTTCAAAAAAGCTGCATATTTTAGTGGGAATTTCCATCTGAGATAGAATTCAATAAATTTAGAAATCCCCCACTTCTGAAAGAACGTGCATATACATTGCATTTGAACTTTTTTTTTCCCCCTGAAGAATCAAGTAGGTTCTTTTCAGGAAAATGAATTCAAAGAAGTCCTATAACGAGAAAATTTTTGGAAAATTACCAGTGGTGAAAGCAAGTTGGCCAATAAGTTGAGAACTAGTGTTCCACCAGGCTTATGAACATTAAATTCAATAGTCCAACAAGCGATTCAAGTACAGAAAACCAATATTAACACCACAGGTCTTCTCACTTGGGATGAATCAATGAGCTGTTTTTTGGATCAATGTGCAAGAGTACTCAACTTCTGATAGAAAAAATGCCAAACAAGCCAGAAAGATCAAGTCAGATTATTTGCACATTCTACTGCTATGTCAAAGAAATATTACAAAGAGTCTTACCATTTGCAGTTGCACATTCTGCTGGTATTTCCAGCGCAGATTTCTGTGATCCAATGATTGTGATTGTCTTGTTTTTGATAAATTCTGCAGCATTTGTATTATCCATTGCAGAGAAGTTCATGGAATGTATTCCCTTGCCATTGAATACTTCTGGACAATGATTTGGAGGGAACTCTGGGAGGTTAGGGTGACTGTTGTATAGTCCGGGTAAACCTGGTTAGTTTGTCCATCATCTCAGAATTTCTCATAACAAGTTCAAGTATGCTATATACTCTGCGTGGTTACTTCTGTTAGGCAGAGTTGAGAAGAATTTGTTTAAACCTGCAGGGTGAATATTGATCGTTATCTGAATTACCTGTACATTGCAACATCTGACATTTTGAACTCTGATGTGCCACCTCCCCTTAGACCCAAATGGTTTAGCAGTTAGACTCCACGGTAGCCACGACTCAATCTCTTCATGGGACTCGCCAGTCTAATTTATACCAACAACCTTGAGTTGAACTTTATGTCGTGCATAGGATTCAAGATAGTCGGTTATATCACTATGGCTAGGATGTTATCTTTTACAGTGTCAGGAAATGGAAAATCAGAAAACTGATACGTACCCTTGGTGTTTTGTTGCTTGGTTGATGCTATGGTGTGACTCCAAATGCCACCAATGGCTTCTTCAGCTTGGAAGATGATTGGATTGAAACCTTTCTTCAAAGTGTATTTGCAAGCAAGAAGACCGCTTACTGCTGCCCCGATGATTGCCACCCGTTTCTCCATTAATCATACCACAAAGATGATCCTTCAGAAAACAATAACATGTATATATGTTCCTGACTATCTTGATTGTTACATATTTTTCTGCTATTATCTCAACTCTAGTTGGTCAGCTTCAGCATTCTAATGATTTAATAAACTTGGTTTGTTTCTGCAATTGCAGGCAAGTTTACTTATGCTGGAATAAATTCATCAACAAAGAATTTAGTTGCCACAACTAATATTTAAATGATGAGTTAAGCCACTAAATTATCCTTCCAAGGACAATTGTTAGAATTTCAGATGAGACTGAATCTTGTCAAAACCTGCCACTGCATGGTTGCTGGCGCTGGTTTTACTTCCTCAGGAAACATGTTCATCAACTTTAGTAGCTATGTCTAGGTAGTACTGAAGACAACCGAGCACCAATCCCAGTTTTAAATACTATTGTTTGACTTCTACAACATTGAGTTCCTTAATCATGCCTTCCCCATTAAAGAAATGATTCTCTCAGGCGTTTCCTTAACTTTGGCTTGGAAGCATCTGGTGTTCTTCTTCTCCAGCCCCAGAGCTACAACCACGGGATCCAAAAAACAGCTATGGCCTAAAAGCATAGAGCATAAATTTTATTGTTTCATTTATTTATTTTTATAATGTTAGATGCGCATTAAATAAACTATTAAATACATTTAATAATTCATAAATTACGTGCTTTAGATATAAATTCAAGTCATGAGTTCAATTCAATTGGCATTTACAAGTTCAACGTGTCTCCACTTTCCGATCTAGTCAAGTCTTCTTAATAAACACAGTCATGTCATCTCAATATGTGCAATTTCTACGGTCGGTGAATCCCAATGGTTTCGCCGGAACATACCATCCCCACACACTATCGCACGGTCAATGGCTGCCCCAAGCCCATGTGACAATGTATCAATAAACATGTGAGGGTTTTGAACACAGAGAGGTATGGGCAAAGGAATGGAAGGGAGCCAGAAAATGACGTGAAGACGATGGACACCATTGCATTAGTTTCCCAATAACACAATTCCAAGATTTTGGCTTACGTTGTTGGACAGTTCGAAATTATTATTAAAAAAAACATGAAACAAAAACCGGTCTTGTTAACAATGGAATTTAATGCTTTTTTCTTTTTTTTTTCTTCTTCTTTTGTTTGTTTGCTTCCAATGAGAAGATGGGTGGCTACTCTTGTTTGACAACCTTGTTCTTGTAGTAAATGCTCGTGGGGACATGTGCCTTGGCTAGATCCAACCAGGGTTCTGTTCCAAAAGATCCAATGTCATGCATCGATCAAGAGAAATTTTGATTAAAGATGTTATAAGTTGTGACTCCAGAGATCTTAGGAAACTTCGGTAACTTCCGAGTTATGATTGAAAAATTCAACCGGTTTGATCGATTCAACTATAAATGCTTTAATTCGTCTCATTTTTTGATTCGATTTATTTTAATAACTCTTGTTGTTAAAAATCGTTCAGTTAACTATCAATTATTCATAAATTAATAAGTTCTTATAAATTAAAATAAATTAATTAATTTCATTTAACAATCTATTTTTTCAATTAAACTTCAAATTTTTCGATGAGTAAGAACAATCTCTTTCAATCATATTTCAAATTCTTTAATCTTATTTAAATTTTAATTAATTTTATGACGGTCTAATAATGATTGAACATTTTAAATCTTAAACTTCTTATCTTATTGTTATTAAAAAATATATTTGTTTTAAATGACAAGAAACTAATCGTAATTAGAAATGTAATACTATCCATATCTAGATGATTATGATTCATATTTTTGTAATTAACTTAGTATTATTTAAAAATACTAAAATTTTGTAGTGAATTTGGTTGTAATTACTTACTTTTTAATGGAGATTGGAAAAACAAAAGAACTAAGGATGACAATGGGCCGACTCATAAGCCGATCTCGCTAATTTTTTTAAAATAATTTAAAATTAAAACTATAAAATATTTTTTTAATTGAATCCAAATTTAAGTTGTTTAGGCTCAAATTTATCTAAAACCTGACTCTTCTAAAATATCATTTTATTTAGAAATGTTAAAACTTGAATTAGATTAAATTTAATTTAATCCATAAATCCATCCATTAAAAGCACCTAAATTTAAACATTAGATCAACCGTTCTAAAGGAGAAGACCCTTTGTCCATGACAAGACGTTTCTCCTCATTGAATGGAATGGTAAAAGGTAGGAATTGAGTGGCGGGATTGTAATATTGGAGAAGTTTTGACAGGAAAGTAGGATGTGTCTAATCAATCAGGCATTGCGGATCTTGCTTGCCCCTTGTCAATGTGCACAACTCACGAACACACCTGTCTTGCTTGTTTGTATTTGCAAATGTGTGTGCGTTTGAAGCAGTTCTCCTTGGAGATTTGTAGGTTTTTCTCTAAATGGTAAAGGAGACACACCCATGTAACCCAAACAAAAAAAAAAGGAGACACACCCTAACACATACAAGCGTACGTACATGATATTGAGAATGCTCCTTGAATTACCAATTCATTCAACAGAAGATTTCAGATTTATTGATTCAATCCAAAATTTTGAATCTGTAAATCATATCTACTTGTTAGAATGAAAAGTAAATTACAACTTAAAATTAATAACTTAAAAAATTAAACTTTATTAATCTGATCTGATCTATTCTGATCATCCGTCATAATCAGACACAACTTGCAAAAAACATGCAGGAAATCCCTGGAAAAGTTGTTCCAAGAAACATGTGATGTCTCTTTGTCGGTTTTCTTGTTCAATTTGGATTTTGTTTACAATTCTAATTTTGTCAAATCTCCGTATACCTAACCGCCAACTTCCTTATTACTTTATACACATGGATTAAGAAAAAAATTCGACATGGTCATAGCCGGTGGGGAGGGGAGTGACGAAATTGAGGTGGAGCCACACCGGAGATATCTGGACACCGTCGTCCCGCGACACCTTTCCTTGTCGGCCAAAGCAGTGACAGTCGGCGGTGGATTTGTTTCGGATGTGGACGTCCACGTGAATGGGCCGCCCCATAGGGCTGCCAACGACAAATCGTTTTGTGACTCAACCGTTGCCTGTCACTCTTTCACATTTACTTCCCTTGTTCCTTCCGGACGACATGTCGGTCGGGTCCATAATCCATTTTGCTAACGTCGATGCCTCCAATTTGCCCCTCATTGAATTCCCCAACTGTTTATCTTACCTTATTGATTAATAAATTTTCGCATATTGTTTAAAAAATAAAAGTTATGATAAAAATCATTTTTGGAATTTAGAATAAAAATGAACTTTTTCCACATTTAATAAATAAATTATTTTCAAATATCCTAAATTATGAACAAAATATTAAATTGTAAGATATTATGGTGTATAGCTAAGCTAGGATCATCGAGTACTCAAAATCTAGTACTATGGGACAATTTGATTCTAAGAATGCGTTCGTTACTTCATAATGATGAGAGGTCAATTGTCTTCTTAAGACGTTTGTTTGTTTCGTTATTTCGTTTTAATTTTTATTTTAATAATAATTAATGGTGATATAATAAGTTATGATATGCAGTGTTATAAAATGAAGATGATGATATATTTGATAAATTATTAAAAAGTAATTATATTAAAATTAGTCTATCCAATTTTATTTTTTAAATATAAACTGACATATTCTTACAATATATTAAAGATGATTTATGTTGAAGATTAGATTTATCAGTAGTGTCCCAAAATCTGCATGTCTAATCTGATGTGATACAATCAAAAGACAGCGATTACTTAGTCAAGGTGCTAATGGTCAATCACTGAAAAAGAAAGCAAACTATGATCACGTTCGTAGGATTGATTAATGATATATGAGTAAAAAAAGTAAATAAAAGAAGATTAACTGACCAAAACCTTTCTATAGCATGTTAAAATTAATGTTTTAAAATTAGAAATTAAATTACAAAAAAAAACATTTTAAGATTCAATTCATATTAAATTATAAAATAAGATTAAAAATGGGATTATCTTTACTCGTTAAATTAATTAAGAAGAATGATTATTAAGTAAAAATTAATTATATTTTATAAAAATTAATTGATTAATAAAATTTATTTGTTTAATAAATTAATTAACTTATTTTTAATAATTAATTCTTAAAAATTTAATTGCTTTAATAAAACAAATTAATTTAATTTTTAACCAATAATAAAAATAATTAATTAGAGGAACTTTGAAGTAATTGATAAAAATTACTTCTTTGTGACCAGAAGGTCACAATTTCTAATTATGGAAATAATTTTTTATAAAAATAAAAGGGATATGTTCTTTGACTTGTTTCTAACCCTTTATATATATATATATCATAAGGAGAAGTACACACATGTTAAGCTATTAACCTGGAAAAGGAAACCCCAGCTATATCTTCTGCTAGGATATCAAAGTAACCAACAGGCAAGTTTCGATACCAATGGATATTGAGGTCTAAGGACTTGGTATGATTTGCTAGTCAATTCGCAGCTCGATTAGCCTCTTAGTAGATATGCCTAGCTTTTACAATCCATTAACGGTGTTGTAGTTGTTGGATCCCTAAAATTAAATTAGTGTGAGGCGTACAAGATGTAGTTAATACCGATAAACTGTTAATGACAATCAATGAATCCACTTCGAGTTTCACGCGAGATTTATGCATAAGATATGTTGAACTTTTTATAATAATTAGTGAGAGGCTACAATGTGTATAATAAAACTTATTGCATATCAATTCCTGTAACATGGGACATATTCGCAATTCGGTTAATCAGTTCTTACTCTATTTTATTAAATTTTATCAACACATT
The DNA here is from genome assembly GCA_027568915.1 of Erythroxylum roraimae. NCBI lineage: Eukaryota > Viridiplantae > Streptophyta > Magnoliopsida > Malpighiales > Erythroxylaceae > Erythroxylum > Erythroxylum roraimae. The sequence continues at coordinate 749,946 of JAOSBL010000211.1, forward strand.
TTTGAAGTTTAAATAAATATGTAGATAGAATTAAATGACACAAGATTAGAACACCCTAAGGGAATCAGTTACTTTATCTCCAAAACAGGATCAGATCTCCTGTTTCGGTTATGGTGTTCTTATTATGTTTAATTAAATTTTATCTATATATATAGATAAAATTTCAATCTACATATATGTGTGGATGAGATTTAATGAAACAAAATTGAAACAAAGTAACTGGACCAAAGAATTTGATGTGCCCAAAACATTCCATGAGCTATTACCACTAGCCTACTAGGTTGTTGATTTGATGGTGTTTATATTATAAATTGTGAAAAATCCTCTTTTTAACCCAAAATGGCGGCGAAAAAGTGGACCCAATTTAATGCTGGTGTACCCATTTTCAACGGAAACAGGGACCTATTATTTTGACCCCAAAGGCCAGTAGGTCATGGACAAGTGACACTCTAATATCCTTTGTTATATAAAAAAAACTTACCATGTATTTTTTAAAATATTGTAATTATAATTATTTTATTTTTAGCTGTGTCCTCATATGTTAATGAATTAATTTACACGACGGTTTAGTCAGTATTGTTGGGAATAATAAATTATACGGTTCCTAATTTTTAAAGATTTTTTAAATTTAGTATCATATTTTTTAAAATTTTCAATTTAAGGATTTAAAAATTATATAAATTAGTTCAAAATTTAAAAAATTCAAAAAGCTTAGACTCTATTATTAAAGTTAGAATTAATAGTGAATTATTTTCACAAAAATTTAAAAAATTATTATATTAATATTTTTGTAATTTTTATTAGAATCATAAAATTAAATAAAATTTTAAATTCAAAATACATTTTTTTTTTCATTTTGTTCACTTATAACATATGAATTTTTTAAAAGGAAAAGAACCGTTTTATTAATCAAATGAAGAATTGGATGATAACATCCGAAACAACCTCCCAAAAAACAAAAGGAGAGTATCTAATGGATGCTCTAGCTAGTTGACGAGCAACACTATTTAAGTTTCTATGAATCCACTGAACTTGTATATTCGGTCTAGACTCAAGAATAAGTACACAATCTTCAACAATCAAACTTAGCTTAGAAATGTCTAGAGAATGAGAGGACAAAGCAAGAAATAAAATTTAAAGTGAAGTACTGGTTAATACACATTATTGCATACTATAATTTCCTTTGCTACAAAGAGCAGTAATGATATAATCATAACTCAAAAGGCTCATTTATGCATTGCCCTAATGAATCAATCATTAGTCATTTACTTTGAGAAATGACAAATGGTGTCAATTTATATAGGAAGACAAGAAAACAGAAGAGAGTGGAGTAAAATCCCTTTCTTAAAGTTGATGTTGGGGGGAGACTTGCTTGTGGTCCCTAAAACCATAGTCTATATATTTAAGCAGATAGCCCCTTCAAAGCAATCTATCTTTTCCTTAGGCTCTATCTTAAACAACTCAAAGACTTTATATGGCAATGGAAGCCAAAATATAGAAATTCACATTACATTCATTCAGGAGTAAAATCCTCAGGAACACTACTCCCCAATTTCACCATCCATTTCTCAGATGTTTCGCCAAATGAGGCCTTCTTCTTGGGTTGTGTCTCTTCTGCTTTTGTCCTTCATCCTTCATGAGGCCAAAGGTATGTCATTGCTAAATATCAGTTCTAATACCTGACAAAGTCGTTATCTTGTTCTTTTCGTATCAGGATCGTGAATATATTTGATTAGTTCCTAATTCCTAAGGTTTGTGGTTATTCTGTTGGTAGGAATTCGCATGGAGAAGGGAGTCTTGCAAGGTGGAATTCAAAACGTTCAGGTGGGTATGGAGTCTTCTAGGTTTTGAGTGACGGTGGTGTTTGTATCCTGGGAGTTTGACGAGATTATGATTGTTGCTTCATGTAGGTGGACGAAAAATCTTTGACAGAAAGAAGAAATGGCGTTCTCGGTGATGTTATTCTCAGCAGAGAAGGACACCGTACAGGTGCAGAAGAGCAAAGATTAGTTTCTAAAGCTACAGGAACAAGAAGGAGACTTGCTTCTGTAACAACCAGCTCTACTTCTTCTGCTACTAACACCACCCCAATGGTTAGTTCACTTAATTCCTCAATAGTTGCAACGCAACTTGCAGCTACTGAATGTCTGTGACGAAGATCACTAAGACCCCACCTTATCTTCATCTTTTCTTGTATGATTTTGCAGAACGAGAAGTATATTGGTGGAAACAAATCAAACTCCAAGCTGAAGACCAGTCCAACAAATGGTCAGGAAGTAACTGTTAATTCTTCGCCGGTTTCGGGGGATCGGAAAGTGACCGACGACCACTACGTGGACCTTATGGACATAGCTGAAATGGATTATTCTCCTGCCAAGAGAAAAACTCCCATACACAACTAGTTGTTAGCTTGATAATAAACTGTGAAAGAAGATGAACGGCATCACTGAAAATGCTGCAGTTTTTTAGGGTTAGGAAAGATCAGTACATAGGATTTATAATATTCATATATCTTACTTTTATAAATATGAGTTTGATTGGTTAGATTATGAGCACTTTGCGGTGGCTCATTAGGCTTCTGTAACCCCATCAGTTGGGAGAACAAAAGGAGAAAGAAATTCATAATTGCTCCTTTTCAAATGCAAACAAAAGTCTGATAGTACTCAAAGAGCCTCCTCTGTCAACTTAAACCATTCAAAGTTCAAACCTAGAAAATCAACTCCAAGTGGAATGAGAAGGAAAGGGAAGATTCATGTGAACCAAACTAAAAACGTCTACTTGGTTTAACGAAGTTCATACATACACATATACATATAAACAGTTGCTACATGTTAAATGAAGTAGGTATGAGTGCGACTCTAATATCGTTTCCAAATGGTCCAGAGTGAATGTGGGCATTGGTCCAGCATGTTTCCATAATTGAATGCAGAACTTGACAACTCCTTCTTCTACGTGGGTTCACATGTCGTCTGTTGCTTCAGAGTTCAGACCTACATATTATGTGTCCCTTCTCCTCCGAGATTGCGGTGAACCATCTAAATCTGTCCCTTCCGCAAGACTCTACACCTCTTCTCCGTAGGATCATCTCGTTATCAGCTAGCTTGTGAAGTTTACTCTTTCATGTTTTGGGCCTAAAATAAAGTTGGGTGGTCTTCCATTTTTCATTGATCAATCCAATTTTCAGCTGGGAAATGACTGCCGGAACTATAAATCCTCAAGCTTCTCCAACTCCTGGACTTGGGTTAATTATGCCCGGACCCTGATTTAATCAAGCTTCAAATCGGGTTGGGCTTTTTAAAGAAAACTTAGAATTTGGGTTATGTTGGACAATGCGACTTGATTCACTTCAATCTGATCTGAAGCCCAAACATTTCAGAAAAAATGACATAGTTTCACTAAAACGACGTTGTTTTCATAATTTAAATAATAATTGTGTTGGGTTCAGGCTTGATTGAGCTTCGGGTGAGTAATTTTCGGTTGTAAAAAGTTACGATTAAAAAATCAAATCGGTTCTGACGGTTCAACCATAAAAATTTTAAATTAGCTAACTTTTTAGTCCGGTTTTTAATTTTTTGATTCGATTTATTTTAATAATCTTGGTTGTTAAAAATCGATCAGTTTATTAATTAATTAGTCAATTTTTATACGCTAATTGATTTTTATAAACTAAAATAAATTATTTAATTTTTATTTTATGATCTTTCTTTTCAATTAAACTTTAAATTAAGGACAATCATCTTCCATATACAAGATTCCTTGTTTTGTGGAGGTTTTGGGAGAGTCAACATACCCAATATACAACCTTTCTTTATATTTTTATAAAAAGACTG
>JAOSBL010000211.1:808021-827233 GCA_027568915.1 Erythroxylum roraimae
ATGACATTTCATTTGTTTTTATAAGTATTAAATCACAATTATTATTTATTAAATATGGATTGAATAAATATTTAAGTCATTCATTGTCATGCATCTATATTATTTTGTGCTAGTAGTATTATAATTATAATCTAGAATGTTATCATAATTTATTTGTTCTATTGTTCTTAGGCTTGGCAATGCATCGACCCGATTTGAAATAAAACCCGATTAGTTTTGAACGGTTTGAAGCTCATTTTGGTTTGATTTTTTATTTTTAATTTAAAAATAAAAAATGATTTTGTTCTTTACAAACAGGTATCATTTTTTAAAGTTCAAGTTCAATTCGAAGCTCGAAATTTTCAAGAAAAAAAAGGTTCGAATCTAATATAAAGTTAGTCAAATTAAACTGGACCTATAGAGAATTACGTGTCATCTCGACTTTATATTTTGGAGGATAATGATGAATTGCACTATCTGGCAATCCAACCAAAAATCTCAAAAATGCCCACTTTGTATTTGATCTTTTATGTGTAAATGCATGCATTGAACTCTTATACACATATCTAAAGAGGGGCATAATCTTCTCTCTAATTTTATGGTGTTTTATTCTGTCCCAAGAATCTCAGCTATTTATTTATACAGGTCCCGTGTTTATTTATGTAGGATTCACGCAAAGCCCACATAAATAAATAGCTGAGATTTATAGAACAAAATAAGACACCATAAAGAAATTGTTATTCGGAAATTTTGCATTGAATACATGGGAAAGTTCTAACAAAGTGACTCATCAAAAAGCAATATAAAAGTGAAATGACATTCCAACTTCAAAGCCATGACTATGAGGAAACGCTATCACTATGTCTATGTTCACTAAAACATTTATTTATCTTTTTCAAGAGCTTCCAAAATATGTTTTAACTTTTAAGTTAATAAGCTAACTTTAAATATATTTAGAATTTAATAAAAAAATTAAAATTTTTGGTTTCCATGGAATTTGCCATGTTCTTTTTGCCTCGGTTTCTATCTCTATAGAGCAAAAGCACTATACTTGTGAAGCCTATAGTTGTTAAGTACTAGATACCAGAGAATGATCTTGATGCATTGGTGTTGGTTTCATGTCCTGATGATCTTTAAAATTATCAACCCAAAATTCCAATTTCTGTGTTTATGGAACTTGTTCTGAATTAAACCCAGTTCATTACAGTCTTCTTCCAGAAAATAGGCTCTGTGAGCTTGTCCTACAGACAGGGCCGTGCCATCTGGGGCCTTGGTGGATGTTGGGCAGAACTCTTGCTTATGTGGATCATCAAATTCAGATGCCACATTCTGAGGCAAATCTATTCTCACAGAATGTTTGATGCACTTCAGGAAAATGAAAGAGTTCAGGTTTTGGAATCTATAAACCCTGCAATCTCTGATTCAGAGCCAGCTTATGCTGGTGATGGAATTGGACTGCTGGACTGGAAAATGATTTATCACTCACCTTTCAGCAATTAGGATCCATGGAATTTGAAGCATGTTACTGGCTTTCCTCCTCCTAGACCTTGCAAAATCTCCACAAGAAAAGAAGCTGTTGGTAACGAGGACTTGGAGAACTAATTGCAGATCATGGAGTTTCTGAGCCATCGAACTACTCAAATAATGATTTGAGATCGGACCTTACTCAACATCTATAGTTATGGAACTTTGATTTGTGATTTTGAGTCTTTAATTGGATTAACTTGATCATGATTTTGTGAGCCTAGTGTTTGTGTCAAGATACGATCAATTGATCATTTTGTGACACCGTTTTGATCTCTTCTTCATGGCAAACTAATTCTTGATAATGTTCTTTAATTTCATTCAAATTATTTTATTTTTTATCACACAGACTAGATTCCTTGCAAATGGAAAACGTTCTGGAATCGTGTAGTTGTCGTGTAGTCAACTCGTTTAAGGCAGCGCGTCTCAAGTGGCAACTGAGCCGCCAATCTAGAATGAGCGTTGGACAACTTTACAGGAACCTAAGAACTCAATCCAATTCATCATTGGAATTGTCAAGTTTCATTTTTTAACAGAACTGTTCCATCCCATCCCATCCCACTTCAACTTCCATTCTCATAAAGATAGATTGATCTTAGCCAAGAACAAACCTGATAAATTCAAGTTTCTTGGAGAACCCTGTAAGATCCTGGAAGTTTCCTTTCTATTTCCTCTTCAGTTTCCATTTTCTGCCGGTTCTTCATATAAAAGATCCAATCTTTCTTTCCAATTCGCCAGCTTCTGAGGATCTCCAGTTTTAGTAATCCTCTGTTTCATTATAATCTGAAGAACTCTTCATTCTCTCTGAACTTGAAGTGAAAGGTTGGTATACAAACCATCATGATGCCCACCAACTCACCAATAATGGAGGATGAACGAGAAGGAGATGGTTACTTTGATGGGTATGAACAAGAGACCTCTTCAGCTGATATGTGCAACTGTTTTGGCCTCTTCTTTAGATCGTCCCGTAACGAAAATAAAGAACAAAAGCATCTGCTGAACCAGACAGGAGAGCAGAGACAAACATGGGCGGCCAAGAAACTGAAGAAACTGAAGGAAACTTCAGAAGTTTTAGCGGGACCTAAGTGGAAGAACTTCTTAAGGAAGTTGAGTGGATATGGCAAGAACAAGAAACAAAAGAATAACCAGTTTCAGTATGACCCCCAAAGCTATGCCTTGAACTTCGACTATGGCGCTGATAGTGATGAAGATAATTCGGTTCGTAGTTTCTCTACACGATATGCTACTCCTTTCTTGGACGATAGGAATCAAAACGGGTTGTAACAAAGATTGCTACTTGATCATATAAATTCTTCAATTGAAGTAAGATTCTGTTGTATATTTTTTTGTTCTTTCTCTGCAAACATGTATGTGTTAGATTTTCATCACTTCATCAACAATTCTTGCCATCTGCTGAATCAAATCAGAATCAATTCCAGAGCTTATAGTTTATACCACAGACGATGGTCTAAAGAGAATTCTCTCATGAGGAAGAAGGGGTACGGCCGTTTCAAAGATCATGCCTTTGATTACTGCCAAACATATTCTTACCAGCAGAACCATCCTGATTCGTAACCATTGTGAAAATCCAACTTGGTGCAAAAGAATTACGCTAAAGACTAGAGAATTCATATATTAACAGAACCTGGTTTTCTCATAACCAGTAAGGTTACCTAAAGCATATAATGAAACAGTTGAAACAGGCTCTCTTGAAACTGTATCAGATAAAATTTGTAGGTAAGCAGAAATATTTTATCAAGGATGAACCACAGAACATTCAAACCTTTAGATCTTTTAGATACCTCTCAGAAGTTCTATCAAACATTTCTCAATCAACCATTTTGACACGGTACCTTAAGTTTGACGAGCATTAACTAATAAGGGGGGACCAGTGAGCTAAGGTTGAGTGTCCCTTTCTGATATAAAATGTGGTCCACTCCACATGTGGAACAGACAACCATACACAGGTTGTTGGGTTGCCAAGTCTTTCCACATCCATATATCTTGTCACAGTGTACAGGTAAGGACTGAACAAGAAAACCATAGCATTTATTTGGCATACTACATTCTCTTTTATTTTTCAGATAAACAATAATTAAGTGTTCAACGAGGGTAAGCTATAGAATTCAAGAAGATGACTACCCCATAAAACAAAGTTTATGATCATTTCTAGTGCAGTACAAACAAAGCAAACTTGTATTGTAATTGGCAGAAGAAGAAACTAGCCAAGCTACTATTGGCTTCACCTATAATTTAAAAGCTAGTAGTACACCCATATGAATGGTTCAGTCTCACAAGCATAGTTGTCAACAAGAAATGAGAGGTGAAACCTTTACATAACTGAAAAAGCAGCACCTTTACCCAAGTTGGCAAGCCTAAACAAGCACACAATAAGTATATCCAAGCAGGAATTTTTATTTATTCTCCCAGAGCAATTCTTCTCCTGTTGGAGTATTACTCATTGTACTCTGATGCTGACTTTCCAAGCAAGGACAGAGAGCAAAATTTAGCAGTCTCCTGATATATTTACATGAAGAAACGTTCCGCTTGTTTCACCTGCGTTGCTTGTTGACTCAGTTACTGCAGGAATTGAAGTAAAAATTATGCAGTCATTACCTTACTTCTTGCGTTTGGTCTTCAATGTCGATCCTGAAGGGCTGCTGTGCCAGTTCCTCTTTCTTTGGTTTATGAACCAGTTATTAATCTGCTTCAACTGCAAGCCTGTTTCCTGTACCAATTTTGCTTTGTCTTCCTCCTACAGCAATGTGAATCAGAAAAAACTATTGAGGCACCGTTAGAAATAAAAAATGGGTAGGAAAATATGGTACACATGAAGTCACATACAGTTGGGTATGGCCACTTAGAATGTGATTGCCACCAAGCTTTTAAGATGGAAGCTGTATCACCAGGCAGCTTTCCTGCTCGTCTCTTACGTAGTATTTCCTCCCTAATGTCCACAATCTTCTCCTTATAATCCTGTATCAGCAGAAATCTGCTTAATCGGACCTGTTTCACCAAGTAAAGACTAAAGAGTGCCATTTTCACTGATTTCCGATCTAACCTGTTTCAGTTCATGCTTCAGTTCTAGCCTAACACGATCCATCAACGACCTCTCAGTTTCAGTGGGGACGAGAGGACCAAAACCCATGGTATCAGGGCCATCTAGACTTCCATCATACAAGTTGGTGTCACTATCCGCATGGTCTTCATCATCATCAGACATTGTGGCACCTGTGCCTTCTCCTGGTGATACACCTGTGATGCAAGAAGCATTATGAATTAGATACTTAGTTTAGTTGCTCCGACCTGACTAACTTTCATGTTTGGATTGGGGGAGAAACTGATTTAGGTGAACTTGGAAGGACCCTACAGAACCAACAATGTTGAGCTCACAACATTTCCATGTATGGAGACATTCTTCAAATTATTTAACATATTAGTTTAAGGATGAAACCAAAAAAAAAACAGCAAAAGATCAAAAAATCACAAATCAGGTTTTTGAGATCAACGATGCCTACATTAAGAAATTCTGGCACAAACTTAGATCACTAGGTAACCCAAGTTCATTGTGACAAAGAGATTTTTATAACAGATAATAGCATTTCAGGGTCTGCGTAAAGCTGTTTGTGTGATTTTTCTATTAAAAAAGAAGGTAATATGTTAAATCTTCAGTTTTTTCCTTTTTCGCTACCCCTATTACATAGGTACAGCCTTTGAATCAATAGAGAATGTCTAAAACTACAAAAGAAAAAGTTCAGCAAACAAGGATTAACTGCAAACAAATGAGATGTATCAGACAACAGTCATTCGCACAAAAGAGTGATACAATCTAGCACTACCAGGAAGATCTGATATGACTCCTGAACAGGCAAACACATGATATTCTCATATTAGTTAAAGAAGAGAAATTAAGGTGCATTTACCTGTCAAGCTTTGTAGAGATTGTTCAAGCTCCCAGCAAGCCATAACTGCCTCCATAGCATGAACACGGACATGTTGTTGCAGTTGGTCTTTAAAGGAACACAGAAGTAGAACATAATGTGTCTGCATCAGAAGAAAAAGAGAGAGTTGGATAGAGCAACTAGGAGATTGAGATGAAGAAGAACAAAACAATGCTAAATATGCATCTGAGCTAAAAGGAAGCAAATATAGAAATAGGAAACAACTACAGATTGCCAGATTAGGCATGCAGGTAATCTATGAGTAATATTGTATTATTGTGTGTGCTTAAGAATCACTTACGAAGGAAACATTCAATGTGAAAGATATAAAAACCTTAAACAATGCAGTTTATGCCTAAGGAAAAAGTTTGGTTTTACTTATATCACTAGGCACCAATACTAAAACATAAGTTTATACTGGCCTAAAGATAACTAAAATTTGTCAGAAAATTTCCAAGGGATTAGGCTGAATCTAATTGATTCTTGAACCATGATCCTACTTCAAGGTTCCGTCCAATATATAAGGAATCTGAGAGAAGACTTAAGTTATTTGGCATATTACAGAAGACATCAAGGCAAGCAATAGTTTCAATTTATCAAATTACAGTTAATAATATTTGCTTTGTCATTTGGATTTCTGTAGCGACCCAGAAAGTTCATAAACCTGTTCATCACAGCCATAATAACTGTATCAGTTGCAAAGGAGATGAAGCATCTGCATCACTCGCAGAAAGAACTACTCTGTAACCAACCAAGGTGCAATTATGCTAATTGCAAGGACATATTGAACAGTAAAACAATATTGGTCAACCAAAAGATTAATGATATTATACTTGAGGAACCTACCAAAGTTTCTTTGATCACCAGAAACAGATATAATAAATAAGAAAAGTTCAACAATGAGGGGAGAAACTTAATTGCTGCAGCTGCAATCATTAAAATGACCAGAATTTTTGTATAATATCGAAAAACCATGATCAGATTAAATTGCCTTCTCAAAAACACTAAATTCTACCATTTTTGGAGAAACTTGGGAAAGTGTGTTTCATGTCATAACAAATTCTGTGAAATTAGGAACTCGTTATAAGAAAAAGACAAGCAGAAAGATAAAGAAAATAGAAACAGTCTTTCAAGGAAAGTCCGAAAGTCCAATTTCATATCTTGATGATTTGAGCTCTCCAAGAGGGAAGGAGAAGCATTCTTATTGTTATTCAGATGGTCAGCACGATTGTCCAGCTAGAACTTGGTTTTTCAGATTGAGTCCAACTTTCAAAGGCATAGCGTCAAACGACAAAGTAACCATATACAAAACCTTCTGCTTACAAGGTTTGAGGAACTGTAAAAGACAAAAGAGAGAAACACTAACCATGAACTGGTCAAGTTCTTTCTCGTTCACAACGTGACCATTCCCCAACACCGAGTACTTAGCCACCACGTCCTGCGACTGAGACAACTGCTCGTCGATCCTCGCTAACTGGTCTACCGGTGTAGCTATCCTCAAACACGCCACATGAGCGGCTAACAATTGCTCGTACAACGGATGGCCTAATATCTCCGCCTTACACTTGGCCCTCTCCCAATTATCACCACCGCCACCACCAACACCATCACCATCCAAGAACTCCTCTTCACCACCATTGTTGTTGCCACTCTCGCTTTTACGGTTTCGGTTCAGTACATCTTCTGCCCGTTGAAGAACAGCGTTATTTAGCCACGCCGGTCCCCCAGAGGCTGACGGAGCCGGCGGCTGAAAAGCCATGTGACCAGAAAAATGATCTTGGAAAGCCATTTACAAGCAACTCACTTTCAGAACAACATTAGACGGTGTCCCAATAAAAGACAAAGCTTTAAGGTTCGGATCAGAAGGTATTCTACAAGTGGTCTTCTCTTCTATTCTCTTCTGGGAAAGAAAGAAAGTTAGCTCTAAAAGTCCAGACACCACCGGGAAGACTTGGAGAGGAAAAAAAACTCTTTTCTACTCTTGGTTGGTTGTTGAGGTCAGCTTAAACCGCCATTTGCGCAAAATCTAATCAAGAAAGACAAGATTTTCCATGGAAGACAACGATAAACAATTCACCAATATTATAATATCTTAATTATCATTGGATCTGCAAAAATATAGTAGATTTTGTGGAGGTATCATAAGTAGGACTTTTTTTAAGCTCCAAGACAAAGCGTTGATGATATGGGCGTATGTTTCAATGGCTGCTTTGGGTTACACCAGAGAAAGGGACTGTGGCCTGTGAAGATGGGTCAAGTTTCAATCTTTACACAGTGAGTCTACGGTGCCTACTTGTTGGCCGCATGCGAAAGGTGGGACGGCGACGGGGACACTTGTAGAGCTGAGGTTTCATGGACCACCAAAGGTGGGGACAACAGGTGGGAACACAGGCCGAAAAGAATCTAACGAATCAACTTCGTACAACTGTAAGTTGCAGTTGCGGCAGGGATTGTAGTTGAGCGTGTCAGAATTTGACTTGCCGGTTTCTATATTACTTGGCCTCCGCACCAGTCCCGTTTGAGCAGGTGGTGTCTGTGGTCCCTCCATTAGATAAAACAGCTTTCTTGCCCACTTAGCCAACTGGCACTTCAAATTTTCTTATGGTCCCCACCAGTCACCGGCCACCGGAGAACCAAAGATTTTTAATGCTATCACAAGCCTGTCATTATTCTCAACTGGGCTATTGCTTTTTAGACCTCTCCTGTTAGATTGACCCAGCCCACTTAGGGTTTTCCCTGGTCAGCGTAACAAAGTTTTGATCTTTTGGGCCTTTGTGAGATGGGAAGAATGTGGCTATAAAGGTTTGATCTACAATGCTTCAAATTCAAGGGGTGACATACTTATATGAACTTCCATTTTTCTTGAAGTTTGAATCTTTACCGTGAAGGTAGGTTATGTATACCCCAAGTTAGTCCAATTGGTTCCAAACAAACTGAAAAAAAAAAGATCTGGAAATGAGGTTGCATCAGTTGATCCAAAAGAGCGTTATATACTTGAAACTAGACTGTAATACATCGACACATCTATCAAAAAAGTAACAGATACGCAGACTGGTTAGCGAACTATGCAGAGCATTTTGATTTAGGAACCACCTACTTTGTTAATACACCCATTGGGTGCCACCTTATCCTCTTCAAGGATATATCGGGGATCTGTATCCCTAGACTCGTCGTGTAATCTGTTTTGTTTCTTCCCTTTAATCAAAAAAAAAAAAAGAGCCTTATGTGCTGCAGAAGAAGCAATTCATGAAATTCAGTATCATGGAACTGTTGTATCTTTACATTCTTCTGTAACTTTTCCAAAAGAATTCAAAAAGAAAAGCTGCTGTTTCTATATATATATATCGACATGGAGGCGTATCAAGGAATTGAGTGAAGGAACAAAAGGTGGAGTAGACTAAGGAGTAGACTAAGGGAGACTAGGAGAAAGAGATGGTTTTGTCACTTTCAACTCTCCACAATCGCTGATATAAACAGTTTTAAGAGGCCTGTTCCATATGGCTCGAGCAGTCTGTGCTCTTTCATCTCCAAGAAACTCAGCCAGGTCATTGAATTGGCGAATCCTTTCAGAGGGTTTGTAGGTTGGAATGGAAGCTATGCTTGTCAGAACATCTAACCCTGTAATACCAGTCAATTAACAGGTAATCAATGTGTTTGCAGGTGGAACATAAAGGTTGAAGAACATATCTTCAGAATCTTCTTAAACAGGACCAGAGTCTCAAAATCCAAATTTCCAAGGAAATGCAACCTAGAATTTTCTGTTGTCTAATCCCAACAATGAACCAGAAATGCATTAGTCATGAACAAATCCATTGTCCATATTAATTGGTAGTCTTATCAGGAACCTTCAAGAAAATAGTTTCACAGTCCCTTATGTCTATTACTGCGTGAAGCCCTTAGTCATTTCTGAACGAACAAATTGCAGAGAAAGCAAATGGTAAAATCTTAATTTAGTAATAGCATAGAGGAAGCCTAAGATCTACAAAACTAGATTATGCAGTTTCCAGTTTAAACATTCGAGATTGATTTTAGAAGGTCGATACTGAACCATATGAATGAAGTATTCATCCTCTCCAATCTTTCAGCTCCATCAGAAGATGTTATCGCAGACAGCAATCTGATAAACTATACACAAACCATGACTAAAAGTGCTATAAGCAATCTTAACAAGCATCAAAAACAGCTCATAAATCAATGGAGTAAGTTGATTTTATAGAAAGCTCCGGGGTCAAAAAAACTCCAGTAAAATTTATAACGCAGGATGGAGAAATCATCTAAATTTCTCTTCAAAGGTAATCCTATTAGGTTGTCAACAATCTGTGCGGAAAGAGAAGCAATCTAATCTGAAAAATATGATGCGAAATGTCATGCAGCATTTCAAAATCATGAAACTTCGACAAGGATTCTCTCCAAAAACGATCTGATAAGTTATTCACAAACCATGACTAAGAATGCTATATGACCACTTCAAGGCCATCATTCTCTCCAGAAAGAACATTGGAACTATCACTAACATTCAGTGAGAAACATAGCCACAACTAAAGCCTCAGTTCATGGGATAAAGATGATGAATTTCATCTTTGTATGTTCTGCTTCGAATGAATGATTGAGGAGTAGCAATTATTCATATTATTAATTCTACCAATCAATGTACCATTCCCCAATTTGGCACCAAAACACAAGAAAGAAGAAAGAAAAAGACCTTACCTTCAAGCACCACACCGAACACAATGTTCTTGTTGTCCAACTCTGGACAAGGACCAGGCCCAGTAGTAATCAAAAACTCAACATTCCTGTAATTGGGATAGAGCTTAAGATCCTCGTCATCATCATTCTCAGACAAACACAGAGACACTACTCCAGGACGAGAATGCGTTAGCTTGAAAGCCTTAGAATCAACAGTCTCGGTGTTCCTCACCAAGTCTGACGGAGGCCTCACCTCACCCCTGTCCCTCCTCCCCTGACGTCCTGCTTGCAAAAACTGGCCGGGAAAGATTTTGTGGACGAGGGTGTTCTTGTAAGACGAGGAAGTGCACATGGTCTTGAAGTTGGAGACAGTGAGAGGTACGAGGTGGCCGTAGAGTCCGAGAACGAGGCGGCCGAGGGGAACGGGATCTGTACAAAGGGTGGCGAGGGTATCAGAGAGCGTACGGTCAGGTCGGAAGTAAGTGGGGCAGATGGAAAAGTCCATGAAAACACGGTCGGTGATGGTGGTGTCAAGGGGTGGCACTGTTGGCGGGAGGGGTGACAGAGAGGAGAGGGTCGTGGAGAGGAGGAAGGAACGGCGAGACACGGCGGAGAGGAGTAGAGGAGGGACATTGTTGTGGTGGTGGGTGTGGTGGAGAAAAGGGGGGGGCGGTGGAGGGTTGAGACGGAAGGCCATGGGTTGAGGCTGAACTTGTGATGTAGACATCCATGGTCGATATCTTCGAGCGGGCAAATGATTTCGGATAAACTTAATTTAATTAGTATATAATTTATGTTTATTCGATCTAATTAAATATTGTATTTAATTTAATAATTTATTTTTAAAATAAAAAAAATAAGAAAATTTGATAAATATTTTAGTTGGGTTAGAAAGCAATTTATATTTGTAAAGAAACTATAAAAAAAATTAACACAAATTTTAATTAATTATTTACAGAAATTTATGTTTCATAATGGAATTGAGGTGGTCTTTAAAAAATTCACATTTCACCAATGTTTTCAAAGTCGGGCCAAAAATTAAACCGTTAAAACGGGAGGTTTAAGGTGTAAAAGAACTAATTAGTAATAAATTGTCATAAAATTGGTTAAAAAAAATGAATAAAATTGAAGAATTTAAAAATAATTGAAAAAATTTTGCTTACTTATCTAAAAATTTAATATTTAATTAAAAAATATAATGTTAAATAAAAATTAACTGGTTTATTTTAGTTTATAAAAATTGATTAGTTTACAAAAATTGTTCGATTAATTAATCAAATTGTCGATTTTTAACAAAAAAATGAAACTAATTCAAACCGAGAAATTAAATTTACAAATTCAAAATTTTTATTGTAAAATTGATTAAACTAGCTCGGTTTGTAAAACATTACATTTGATAAACTCCATCTTTTTCATTATTTTTTATAATATGAATTAGATCTGAAAATAAAAAAAAAACCTATTATTATCTATTAATTTTAAAATTTAAAATTATAATAGAAACTTTGAAATTATATTATTTTTTAATAATCATAATAAATAGATTTTTTAAATTACTACAATTTAAATAAATAAGTATCAACAATTATTCATATAATACAAAGAATAATACCACTAAATAAGAAATATAAATTTGAGTTATTCCTTAAGATTTAAGAAAACTAAGGGACTGTTTGTTTCCGTTTTTTTCTTCCGTTTTTTGTTGTCGTTTTTGTAAAAAGAAAAACAGGTAAGTAAAATGTGTTTGGTTTACTCTGTTGTGATTTTTTGTTTCTGAAAATAAAAAAACCACAACAGTTTTACAGAAATCAGAAAACATCGTTTCTCTGAATTTTGACAACAAGTTTTCTTCGACAGAAAAACAACATATCCTTATTTTCTATCTCTAATAATAATAATAATAATAAAAGTACAAAATTTATAATAATAATTAATAATTAATAATAATAATAATAATAAGATAATTAATTTGGTATAATAAAATTAATAAAATTAAAAATAGTAAGTAGAAAATTTATAACAATAATTAATAAAAATAAAAATAAAAATAATTAATAATATTATTAATAACAATAAATAATAATAATAATAATAACTTATTAAAAATAATAATAATAATAACTTATAAAAAATTACTAATAATAAAAACTTAATAATAATAATAATTAATAATCATAATAATAACTTATTAAAAATAAATAATAATAAGAATAACTTATTAAAAATTAATAATAATAAATAAATAAATAAATAAAGAAAATTAATAATAATAAGAATAACTTAATAATAATAATAATAATAAAACAACTAAACATATTTTTGTTTTGAGTTTTTTATTAAAAATCTTAACCAAACAGGTTTTTGTTCTAATTTTCATATTGCAAATTTCAACCGAACAGATTTTCATTCTTTTAGAAAAAAAAAACAGAAACTAAAAACATAAAATAGAAACCTAAAACAACTAAAAAGTGAAGCCAAACGACCCTAAAGAACAAGGTTCTTCCATCTTTCCAACTTCAGGTTTCTTCTAACAAAGTCACGTCACGTTCCTGAACTCCGGCGAATGATTCCTACCAAAACCGTTTTCTTCAGGTGACCCTAAAGTTCCTTCATTTGCAGCACGAACAAGACAAGAAAGCTTGGAGCTTGCACGAATGGACAAGGAACGTTGAATCCACTGTCCTTTCAGGGGAAACGACACACATTTTTGAGCCAAGCAAGTGTTGGAAGAAGAAACCCGTTTTGGGCTGTGAAGCTCGCACTTGCAGTTGCGATGGTACGGCCTTCTCTGGATTTCCATCTCCTGAATCGATATGCTCCCATCGAAGACTTGATGCAGCATCATCATGTCAGCTGCTGCTGCTCCAATGGCCATTCTCTTGAGAGACTTGTTTTCCTACTCGACGAAAGGTCCGTGAGATGTGGCTTTGCGTTTGTGCCGCGAATATTTATTGAAATGCTTCAACTAAAGCTTTAGTTGGTTGGTCGTTATGGAGGTAGACTGGAAGCAGCTGATAGGAAATCTGGTTTGAAGGTATCAAGTTAAGTTCTTTATTCTGTTACCTTTGTGTAGGCTTGGCAATTCTGGTTCGGGCTGGTTCGGCCCAGTCTCATTCGAAGCTAGTCCTTTGTGTAGGCTTGGCAATTCTAGTTTGGGCTAGTTCGGTCCATTCTGATTCGAAACTAATTGTTTTTAAAAAATTGGTTTAAATTTCGGTCCGAATGATTCAAATTATTTTGATTTTTAAAGTGATAAATATATAAATTAAATTAAATTAAATTAAATTTTTAATAATTTTTAAAATTAAACTTTAATTTTTTTGATGGACAAAAACAATCTCTTTCAATTATATTTCAAATTTTTTAATTTTATGCAATATTTAATTGGTTTTTATTACGGTCTAATACAACCTTTTAAATTTTAAACTTCTTTTTTTATCGGTATAATTTTTAATCCTATTTTTAAAATATTGGAATTTATTTGCACAAATCCTATATTTTTATTCATCTTATCTTTTCTAATTAAAGTAAAAAATCCATTAATTATCTTTTTTTTTTTGTTTCCCACGAGGTGTAGGAGAGTCTCAATTATGGGAAGACACCTTTAAGTCATCCACACCCAGATTAATCCCCGCTCAAGTAGAGTAGGTCCCTTGCAAGAGGCAAAGCTCTGACCTCAAATTTTAAACAACTGCATACATGAGAGCAGTTTAAACTCACAACTTCACTTAAGTCAAAAGAGCCCCTTATCAACTCACCCGCGCCTTGGAGTCAATCCATTAATTATCTTTGAGACGTTTAAATGAGCTGTATTAATTTGCGATATTAGGACACTTTCAATATCAAAGTTTGCATGTTTAGTTGGCAGTTTTTTTATCACTTTTTTTTTTTTTTGGTCGAAACCATCCGGTATCCGATACCACAGGGATAACCGACTAAATCCGGACTTGCCCCGGGAGCTCGCACTAAGCGGTAAAGGGCTGGCCACGAGAGTTGCTCCATTCTCATGAGTGGGGGTTCGAACCCCCCACCACATGATTAAGAGACGAGATGAGCATACCATCACGCCAGAGCTCGTGGTTACTTTTTTTCTCACTTTAATGCCTATTAATGAAGCCTACCTACTCGTTAACTACCAACTTCTTTACTAACTAATTAGAAGCTTCCACTTTATTTTTGTTTAATAAGTAATAACTGAGTAATCCCCATAAGTCAATCCATTCTTAATAATTTTAATAATCCTTTATATTATAATAGAAAATAGTTAAAATTTGTCTATTTTAGTATCCAAACTTTAAATTTTCTGTGTAATATATATTCACGTTATCACTCTACCGGACAATGTTTTAAAAATCAGATTAGAAGTAAATCGATGAGACAAAAGATTTAAACGGTTCAATCGGTATCAGACCATCATAAAATTGATTAGAAATTAAATAAATTTAAAGAATTTGAAGTTTAATTAAAAAAGATTGTTAATTGAAAATTATTTTTTATAAGGACTTATTAATTTACGAAAATTGACCGATTAATTAATAAATAGATCAGTTTTTAACAACAAGAGTTATTAAAATAAATCAAACCAAAAAATTAAAAATTAAACTAAAAAATAAAAATTCCAATATTTTTATATTTTAAACAGTTGAATCAATTGATTTTTTTTTTCACATTTCTAAAGAACCAATCGCCTGTAATTGTTTCCCGAGCAAAACAGCTGTTTGCCCCAACAGTCTCATCAGGACAACATAATTTCAATTATGTAAGAAATAAGATATTTATACAATTGAAATATAATATTTTTTATCAATATTTCCATCTTTATAAAATCTGATAAATAAATAAAAAAAGGCATTCCTATTTTCTTAAATAAACCAATTATTTACATAAAAACATAATCTGTATCTTTCAACTCATAGAAATATCCACCAGTGTGTCATGTTTCTAATAAAGACTACATACGAACTTGATCTTCCTCCGGCCTTGGACAAGGGACAACTCGAAAGAGCAATACCGCGGCACCGCCCCACGAATGCACACCAGAGACGTAAGAATTTATGCTTAAATTGTCTTAAAAAGCGTTACGTCCAGAGCCTGGAAGGCATCTCCCCAAGTTGTCGTTTTCTTCAACTTTTTGTTGTCGCAGAGACGTGTTTTATGTGCGTCGTCGTCCTTAAGATGCCACCAAGAGGGTTCAGAAGACAACTACAAGGTTTCGAAGCAAGGACGTTTGTGACTGATCCCTTCATGGATGAGAGTTTTGGCCGGTTACAAGCTTTTTTATATTTATGCATACGGTCTCAAATTAACCTTAGGAGTATTTAATAATTTATAAATTATTTACGATTGAATTATTTGTTAATAAAGTTTAATAGATAAATATATTAGAGTCTTTATATAATTCAATTTTTTATGTTTTTAAAACTATTATTTGCCCTTTTATCATATTGTTTAATTGTAAAATCATTTTATTTTCATTTTTTATGTGAGTAATTTGAAAATAATCTATCTACTAATTAAGGGTAAAACTGCGTACTACTAATCACTAGATGTCTCCATATCTCACGTCTTAAAGAGATTTCTATTGAGCGATGTTGATGTTACACAACCATTTTGATAATTAATTATTTTACTTAAAACCACTTGGAAATAGAATTCTCAAGTTTTAATATTAAGTTAAACAGATAAAGAACTAATAAAATATAACATGATAATTGAATAATTCTATGTAAAGTTAAATTATAATTTTAAAAATAAAAAATAAAACTATAAGCATCTAAATAACACTTAATCAAAAGATCTTGAATGTGATTGTGAGGTGAGCTCACTTAATAATAATAAAAAAGAATTAAAAATATCATCAAAATTTAAATAACGTGAAATGTCAAACATTTAATAAAATTTAAAATTACTAAGTTAAATTCAATTAAATTAAATTTTAGATCAGATATTATTTTCTAAATTTTAAAATAATATTTTTATAATTTTAAGATTAAAGGAGTTAAAACCTGAACTCAATTATAAAATAATATTGTTTCTAATAAATAAATTATTTAAAATAATAATTATTAAAAAATTCAAGTGTTTTTATTTTAAGCCAAGTGAGCTTGAAACTAAATTTAGACCGCACCCTTAAAAAGCTTGTGTCGTGTGGCTCGTCCCACCCGACTGCCATGTGTAAGTTGGATGTGGGGCTTGGAGTTGAAGAGACAGACACTCTTCCCGTTTGAAAAGTAACGGATCCTGTTTAATATTATAATATTTTATTTTGTTTTATAAATTTTAACTATTTATTTATGCAGATCTCGCATAAATTTATGCAAAATATATACCAGACTTATATAAATAAATAGTTAAAATTTATACGATAGAATAAGATATCATAATATTAACCAGAATCAACTAAAAACGTCATGGTTGACAGCTGCTATAATGGCAGCAATGTCTTTACACATTAAAAAGAGTACGGGGTCATATCAGAAAGATATTTTTATTACCTCCGCGCACTTGGCAATCCTTTTGATTAACTAAGCATTATTGAGATTCCATATTGGGCTTAATCTATGGTGGTTCCCATGTTTTCAGAAAACGAAGTAGTACAGAACCAATGCACGTGATCCCCTGAGGCTTCGTTAACTTGATCTAAACCAACTTAATTACGCTCTAACGATGTAATTAAGAGGTGGAAGATGAGATTTCAACTTTCCTGTGCCTGTGGAAAGTACGTGATTGACCGTTCCACTCGAAGTGATCAACTTGGTTTTGGAGATCTACCGTGAAGCTGTCAAGAACTGGGACTGATGTTGATAGATTCTGTAATCTTTGAACAAACATCTTATTTACTGGGCTGAAGTAAATACCAAATTGGAAGTTTCATGTCTTAGATTTAAGAAAAAGAACATCTTTGTCATTAATTAATTCTCTTCTCATCATATGAAAAACTTCAAAAATCGACTGAAAGTTGATGGAGAAAGATCGTTTCTTGAAGAAGATGGATTGGAACTATTAGGAGTATATAACATACAAGGTCTGGTTTACAACTACAGTACAGAGCCGAAGGAGATAAGAACATTAGGAGCAGTCCCCTTGAAAAAATTTTGGATCAAAACCAGTTTCAAGGATCAAAAAACCTCACAAACAAACCTTTTTTTATTATCAGATCTCACAAGATACACAAAACCCTCCAAAGTCCAAACCCTTTTTCTCATCATTGTTGCATAAGATTTAACCTGCTGTTTCTTCTCTTCATCTGACCATCCCAGCCTGAACCTCCCCGATCCTCCAACGGTTGCATCGAAGGCGAAGACGACGGTGAGGACTGGCACGAAGCTGTCAAAGCTAAAGACCCCTCACTCCAGGATCGTCTGATCGGATAAGAAACGTTCTTGGAGTTAGACGCGCCATGTGAGCAGTTCTTGCGATTCTTATGAAGTGCACACTGACAGTTACGATGATACGGCCGGCGTTCAATACCCATGTCGCCGCCGAACAAACAACCCTCACCAACGTACCGGAAAAACCCATCAGCAGCTCCAGCGGCCATGATTCCTCCGCGCCACCACTTTGGTTTTCTTCCTCTCTGTTTGAGAAAGTATTATTGAGAATAAATGTCACCTTTCGGTTACTAACAGAAGCGGGGGCGATTTATAATAAGTTGGTGTTTGTTGTTATACGGTTACTAACAGAAGCAGTGAAATTTGGTTTGTTTCGGTGTCTTTGAGGTAATATTGTCGTGTCTTGTGCTTTTGGTGAAGACCAAGCTAATGTTTTTGGCTTTTGGTGAAGATTTTCGAAGTTACCGACATTAAGAAACGCGTTGGTTGAGTGTTTTACTCTTAAGTCCGAAACTCCATATCTAAAATCTAATTTCGTCACGAACTTAAAAGGTTGTCTTGCTGTTTTCCACCGTCAAAAAGTGGACATTTGGTCATTTACAGTTGAAGTGGTTGAAATCTCGACTAAGAAGAATATTCTGGACTCCTCAAGTAGAGGTGGCAATTACCCCGCCCTGCGCCTGTTCGCCTCCGAAATTCATAGGTCAAATTGAGATTTAATTGTGTCGGATTAATTTCGGATTAGATTTTTAAAAAAATTTGGATCTCATGAGACCACTTAGCTCGACCAAAGGCTTGATATTTAAGAAAAAAAATATTGTAATTTTTGTATTTTTAATTTTAAAAATATTTTAGAAACAAGATAGCCCTATCCTATACCTCAACTTGATTGGGCGGAAACTTGACACTTATTAGCAAAATAACATTATTTTGCTAAAGATAACATTGTTTTGTATTTTTAATTAAATTTTTTTTAGGCCGGATAGGGCTATCTGTTCGAGCACTAGTAGAAGTAGTCAGAACCAATCTAAAATATTTTTAAATTTAAAAATACAAAAATTACAATATTTTTTTTCTAAGTATCAAGCCTCAGGTCGAACTAAGTCGCCTTCTAAAATTTAAATTTTTAAAAAATCAAATCAGCTGATCTCAACTTTGAGTCTCGACCCAATCAACTCTTGTTTGGGTTATAGTCGGGCTATCTTAGGCCCAATCAAACTCGAGCCTGTTACATTGGATCTAATCAAACCTTAAGTCAACTCGGGTTTGAGTGGTCTTGCCTCAACCAACCCATTGCCATCCGCCTAGACCGGTATATTGCCGCAATGCCGCCTCTAGGCAATGTCCAATCAGACATGGTCTCAAGCTGTGTAATTTGGGCAGAGCTCAACCAGTCTGAAACACTGCAAAGCCTATTTGGTGATGGTCGGTGCCTGCACGACTTCCCATCTCCGAAGTCACATGCACGTATATTGCATTATTGCCCCACGCGATTGCCGACCAGTTCACGTCCAATTTTGTTGGAAGTTTGGGTTGTTTATTTCTATTTTTAAATTTAGTAAAAAAAATCTGTTTATTTAAATTTTTAGTTTTTATTTTTTATTTTAGTTTCTTCCTGGTTCAGCCGGATTCTGGCCGAACTGTGCGTTGCCGTTCGGATCCATGAGTTGATTACCTCACGTAGGAACTCTGGCGTAAAGATCCTGCAAAAGAAAGAAGGCACGTCGGGGGTTGCGTCCCGATTAGCCCCT
>JAOSBL010000211.1:841918-855583 GCA_027568915.1 Erythroxylum roraimae
TTAACCTACATGCATCTCTGTGTGGAGGACTGGAAATGGTGGTGGAAGTCATTCTTTGCTTCTGGTTCAGTTGCCATCT
Source organism: Erythroxylum roraimae (assembly GCA_027568915.1). Lineage (NCBI taxonomy): Eukaryota > Viridiplantae > Streptophyta > Magnoliopsida > Malpighiales > Erythroxylaceae > Erythroxylum > Erythroxylum roraimae. Next base: position 841,998 of record JAOSBL010000211.1, read on the forward strand.
ACATTTTCTTGTACTCCATCAACTATCTGATATTTGATCTCAAGAGTTTGAGTGGACCTGTGTCTGCAACCCTCTACCTAGGATACTCTCTTCTGATGGTTCTAGCAATTATGCTTGCGACGGGCACGGTCGGTTTCCTGTCATCGTTCTGGTTCGTGCATTTCTTGTTCTCATCAGTGAAGCTGGATTGATCACTTCCTTTTCAAAATTTGATTCATCAACCATGAGAATTGACATATGAGCAGAAATGTGTGCGACCATTTACAGTAGATTACCTGTTTGATCATCTTCCAGTTTACTTTACCGGAAAGCTTACGAATGTAATGAAAATAATCCATTACCAGTTTTGAGATGTTCTTTATTAGATCGTCTTATACCTTCTGAAGTCAGAAAATCATGTGAACAACAATCATTTGTATGGTGTTCAATTGTTGTACGATTATTTTACCCTCCCTATCTAAGCTTGGCGAAAAGGTCCGGTCTAGGCCCCGAATTCAGAATTCACTCTAAAGACATTTGAATGAATCATCCTTTTTATGGAAGTTAGTCTTTGCCTGCTAGGCAAAGTTTATGGCCCGTCTCTTACAGCTATCTTCAGGCACGTTACTTGGTTCTGTGGTAAAAGCTAACAAAGTATTTGTAAATATTCCTTTCTCGAGGTCAACCATATTGTTTGCTATTTATGCCTGGCTGTATTTGGGTGTCTAAACCACAACTTGGTTCCTCTCAGGCAAGTTGAACTTATTCGCCATTAGAATTCCATACGAATGCGAGCAAGTAGGAGCTTCATGGTTGTCACTTATAACCGAATTGCTGAAGATGGACATAAAATAATCTTGATTCAAGGTTGGATTTCAAATGGTTGGTCCGTGCTCAGTTTTGCTCCAATCCATACGGCATTTCTTTAAGAGGTAACAGTGAGTTCAAGTAAAAAATTTGTTTCGATAGTTCGGTTAAATCTAATTTGATTCATTATTTTCGGGTTAATTTAGTTTGAGTATGAGCTAACTTATTATGATTGGTTAAGTCGAAAACATTTGTGAGAAACTAAATCTAATCGATTTGAATACTCGAACTCAAAACTAGTCAAACTCGGAACAAAATTTCTGCTTTGATTTTTCTATGGGAAAAGCTTGTACAAGAGACAAACCCTGCCATAAATTCCATAAAGAAGCTGCCATAAAAGCAGTTACATGAAAGCTACACTAAGGTCTAAATCACACACCACGTCTTGGGATGAAGACAACTCGTCATTTTCAACTTCAAACTCTAGTGATTCACACTCCAACCATGAGTTCCTGTCAAGTTTATATATTGATATCAATGTGTTGGATACATTTCATTGAGTTACAAAGTTTAATCGAGAGTAATCAAGTGTTCTTATTAAAATAATGTTGCTTCGATCATAAACAATAGGCTGCAATTTGCAAAAAATGAACAAAAATAAATAAATTTCTATCTCTACAGTGTAGTTGACCATGGAAGCATGTTATCAGGTAACAAGTTGGTTTCTCATCCAAAGTCGAAGAGTTGACTAAACCATATTCAATTCCATGACAGATAAATGGGAAGTTGTTTTCTTCATTAAATTCGTGTATTTAAGTCCAAAGAATTCTGAGCAGACCCGTACCAACCTATCTGGTATTCGTTCATCAATAGTAGTGAACAAAGTTTTGTCTTTTTGTTAGCTTGTGGTTCTCCTTTTCTCCCGAATTCCGTTGGAGAAGATGGCCGGAGGATCTTTCAGGCCGGTTGGTGTGGCCAAGGAGCGAGCAGATCAGTACCAAGGCAGACTCACCTCTTCTGTGATAATTACGTGTATTATTGCTGCTGTTGGAGGATCCATCTTCGGATATGACATTGGCATCTCAGGTATGTATATTTCTGTTCCAATTTAAACGAGCAAAAAGTTCCAAGAACCTGTCATGGATTGAGGGTTTTGATAATAATTATGTTTGAAGGTAGTTCTTTAAGATTAAGATGGATAGCAGTCATGAATTTCAGGGAAAAAAATGTCACGGAAATGGGGATTTTTTTTTTTATTTCTCAAGATTCTTCTTTCCTGCCCACAAAAGGATAAGTTTCTGTTGCCAAGCTCGATTGTTCAACTCCATCCAGGGTCCTGAAAAACATCCTGGAAAGATTGGCATGAATACCTGTGAATGAACTTAAAGTGGGTTCTGGTTCAACACCTGAAATATGAATATATCTGACTCAATAATCAACAGGAGGGGTGACATCCATGGATGGATTTCTGGAGAAGTTCTTCCCTACTGTCTACGAAAGAAAACAGCATGCACATGAAAACAACTACTGCAAGTACAACAACCAAGGGCTTGCAGCTTTCACTTCTTCTCTCTACCTTGCTGGTTTAGTATCGTCTCTCATAGCAGGTCCTGTGACAAGAGTTTATGGTCGGCGTACAAGTATTGTCTGTGGAGGCATCAGCTTTCTCATTGGAGCTTCCTTAAATGCTGCTGCTATGAACCTGACTATGCTCCTACTAGGCCGTATCATGCTTGGGGTTGGCATTGGTTTTGGCAATCAGGTATCTTTGATGTTCTCTCTCTTCTTCAATTGGTTTGCAGGACTAATGAAGATGTCTAACTAACTATTTCATCTTCTGATTTCTCAAGTCTGTACCGGTATATTTATCCGAGATGGCCCCGGCTCACCTTCGAGGAGGGCTGAATATGATGTTTCAGTTAGCAACTACAATTGGGATTTTCACAGCAAACATGGTAAATTACGGAACACAGAAGCTTGAACCATGGGGATGGAGGCTCTCTCTTGGTTTAGCAGCAGTTCCAGCGATGTTAATGACGGTTGGGGGGTTACTCGTACCGGAGACGCCGAACAGTTTAATTGAAAGAGGGCTGAAAGAAAAGGGAAGACAAGTGTTGGAGAAGATCAGAGGAACTGAGAATGTTGATGTAGAATTCCAGGATATGGTGGATGCAAGTGAATTGGCTAACTCCATCAAGCATCCCTTCAGGAACATCCTGGAAAAGAGGAACAGGCCACAATTGGTTATGGCAATCTGCATGCCAACATTCCAAATACTCACAGGCATAAACTCCATTCTCTTCTATGCTCCAGTTCTGTTCCAAAGCATGGGATTTGGAGGAAATGCTTCCCTCTACTCATCAGCTTTAACTGGAGCTGTTCTTTGTTCTTCAACTTTCATCTCCATTGGAACTGTTGACAGATTAGGAAGAAGAGTCTTGCTTATCAGTGGTGGTATACAGATGATAATCTGTCAGGTAAAGCTATTCATTTTCATGCAAAACATTAGATTACAACTAGTCCTAATTTCCAACACCAAGTAACCCAATTTTGATGCAACAGGTGATAGTAGCTATAATCCTGGGGCTGAAATTTGGGACCAACGAGCACCTGTCAAAAGTGTTCTCAGCTTTGGTTGTTACTGTAATATGTCTCTTTGTCTTAGCTTTTGGATGGTCATGGGGTGGTCTAGGATGGACAGTTCCAAGTGAGGTATTTCCATTAGAGACTCGTTCTGCTGGGCAGAGCATTACGGTAGCAGTAAACCTTCTGTTCACATTCATCATTGCTCAGTCCTTTCTCTCCCTCCTCTGTGCATTTAAGTTTGGAATCTTCCTCTTCTTTGCTGGTTGGATTACAGTCATGACCATCTTCGTTTGTTTGTTCTTGCCTGAAACCAAAGGAGTTCCTATCGAAGAGATGATATTACTCTGGAGGAAGCACTGGTTCTGGAAAAGAATCGTCCCTGAAATTCCTCAGGTTGATGACAATATCGAAACGGGTGAAAGGGTTGCAAGAACATAGTCCATGCAATGTTCACGAATATTTTTAATGTTGTAAAACTGCTTGGTTCCTCGGTTGTTGGAGCCAATCAATTGATCCCTTTAGTACCCACGCACTTGCTAGCTAGTTGCAGAAGCAAGATGGTCTTTAATTCCTTTAGTACTGTAATCTAATGCAATTGTGCCTGTGTTTAACTATAATTTACAGATTTTTGCCTTCCATTTTCTGCCAGAAATCTTTAATTACCCCTTCAAAAAAGTTGGAATCTTTGTATTAAATTTGGAATCTTTGTGAAGAAGATGATGAGTTTGATTTGGACCAAGAGCTGAAGAAAGAATAGTTTATGTATCACAATCTGTTATCTTTGGAAGTTTGGATGTTAATTGGTGTATTTACCGCTGTTTTAAAAATTGGACCGGAAATTAAACCGACAAGATAAAATGTTTAAAGTTTAAAAGATTTAACTAGTATTAGACTGTCATAAAATCGATTAAAACTTAAAGAATTTGAAATATAATTAAAAGAGATTGTCTTTATCTATTGAAGAATTTAAAGTCTAAATCAGTAGGGATGACAATGGGCGGTCAACTCAGGCCTACCTAAAGTCCAACTATTCTAAATAAAACGACATCATTTTGCTTAGAAGAGTTAGACTTTAGATAAATCTGAGTCAACTCAGGCCCGAATCTAATAAAAAAATATTATTTTATATTTTTAATCTTTTAAAAATTAGCAGAGCTAGCTCATGGGTTGGTCCATTGTCATTCCTATCTAAATAAAAACAAAATTATTAAATAAAAATTAATTAATTAATTATAGTTTATAAAAACTTATTAATTTACAAAAACTGACTAATTAATTAATAAAATAATTTATTTTTAATAACAAGAGTTATTAAAGTAAATCGAACTGAAAAATTAAAAATTTAACTAAAAAATTAGTGTATTCATAAATTTTATTATCAAATCATTTGAACTGATTTATTTTTTTCCTAAATGATATTATTTTTAAAAATTTTGATGACAACAAGTCAGGCCTTTCTATTCTTAATCGGGTCGGAAAACCCTGGCCCATTATGATCCCTTTATGAAAAGAGAGGACGAAACAAATCACTGTTCATCACGCGTGATTAGTCGTGAATTTGAGTGTGATTAAGACAAGTAAATACCAAATCAATAAAGCATTGGATTAGGATTTAGGAGGCTCCTCCTGCTTAGTCTTATCTTATCCCTTTCTTTGCCTCTTGTTTTACTCTTAAGTCCTCAAAAGATGTGTTCTGTTATTATGCTTCAGTCTTCTCTTCTTCCAAGGCCACACGGTCTGTGGAGGATCTGTCTCACTTTTTCCTAATCAAGCTTTCTCAATTTATCCTCAATTATTGCCTAATAAAGTTATTTTGGTACTATTTATTCAACACTGATTTTGTTTTTTTAAATGGTCAAAAATATCTTTTATTAAATTAAATTATGTAAATTTTATTTTTATAGTTTTAAAAAATCAAATACATTAATAATATATCAAAATTTCCAATCAAAAGTGTCTGTGTTAACGGGGTATTTTCTTACAAAAGATGTGCTAACGACTTATTTTCTTACTGAAAGTGCTTACCGATCGTCCTAACGTGCTGTTTTTTGCACTGGGATTAATAAATTTTATCCTAAATTTGAATAAAAATATTTAAATGGTATGGAATGAAGATAAAAAATGATATCTTTTTATCAAATTGAATTAAGTTAATTATTTAATATATTTTATTAATTAAATTAAGTACATAATTTCATGGAAATTAAAAAACAAAGAAAAGGGAAAAGAAAGCTTGAATGATACAAATGAATGGCATTTACTTGGGTTGCAGAAGTAGAGATTCAGGCTGCTTTGAGCTCAGGTTTTGATTATGGCCCATTAAATGAGATGCAATAATAACAAACACACCGACACCGTGACATATATGATCACGAGACTCACTCTGAAAAGTGTATGTATGTATGTATCTATGGAAGTTGGTTGCAGATGGAATCTGTCGTGAAGTGATAATGAAGGTACTCTAAATTTTTTACAGCTTCACTTTTTTACCATATCCAAAAATACAGACAAAGCCATTAACAACCCTTCATTTTACTTCATGTCAAGTTCTGCTCAAGATTTGATGCAAAATGAATAGAGTTTCCTGAACTGTCACTGATGGTGATTTTACAAAGATTTTGTTTAGCTCGTCTAGGAGATGTTAATGTCCATCATTAGATTCCCATTTGGACCTTGAACGAATGTCGGCTATGGAGTTACTCGATCATAAAATCAGGGAAAAAGATTGTTGCTTTTTTCACAAACTGTTTGTCTTTACTCTGCACCTCTTACTGTCATTTCATGTCAAGGACTCGACAATCCCAACAAGGATCTGCTCCATGTGAATGGTTTATGAAATTAAGAACTTTCATAACCTGAAGTAGAATAACTTTCATAGCCTGAGATATTGGGAATTTAAGGAAAGAAGAAGGTGATGATAGTAAAGTTCCTGTCTTGAATTGTTTAATACCCATTTGAGATCAGAAAGCTGCCGATACATTTCTGGACTGTAACTGAGTATGAAAAGAGAAAAACCAGAACTTTTAGTCTGAAACTTTAAGAACCGTTTCAATAATACTAAATTACCGACCCCTGTGGATAATGGGAACAGAAAGCAACAGAAAGACATATTTGTTAGTGGCCAACACAGAAGTAAAACCAAGACCTAAAGGCCCTTCTTGCCTCTAAAGCAATCTAATAATATTCTCATATCTAGCACTCGTCCTGAAACGTCGTTCCCTTCTTTTATGCTCAACTTTTCTCTAGTCCCCATGCACTGCGCATCCCAAGAAAGTAGAAACACACACGTAGAAAAAGCAAAAACCTTGTAGTATTTAGAAGCCATATTTTGTCATCTCTTGAGAGCGTTATCCTTGTCTATCTCGCTTCTTCACTGCGAGTTCCAATGGAGATTTTCCATTACTTTTGCTTCATTGCTTGCTTGGCCTTTACATTTTTCACCCTGGTTTTTGCCTTTGATCCCTACTCAAGTGCCCTTTTGAGCTTAAAATCCGAGCTTGTAGATGATGATGATAACTTGGGGGACTGGTTACTGCCTCCTGGAATGAATTCGTCAGTGGAAGTCCATGCGTGTTCTTGGTCAGGTATCAAGTGCAACAAGGACTCTACAGTGGTTATAGCTTTGGACCTATCTTTGAAGAACCTTGGTGGGATATTATCAGGGAAGCAGTTCAATGTATTCACAGAACTTGTTGATCTCAACCTTAGTTACAACTCATTCTCCGGTCAACTTCCGGAACAAATTTTCAATCTTTCTAACCTCAGGAGATTAGATATCAGCAGAAACAACTTTTCCGGACATTTCCCAGGTGGAGTCTCTGGTCTTCAAAACCTGGTGCTGCTTGATGCTTTCAGCAACAGCTTTTCAGGTCCACTGCCAGTTGATGTTTCTAAGCTCGAGTATCTGAAGGTTCTCAATCTAGCTGGGAGTTACTTCAGTGGACCAATTCCATCAGCGTATGGATCTTTCAAAAGCCTGGAATTTGTTCACTTGGCTGGAAACTTACTCAGTGGCAACATACCACCAGAACTTGGCAAGCTCAAGACAGTCACGCACATGGAGATTGGATATAATTCTTACCAGGGAACTATTCCATGGCAATTGGGCAACATGAGCGAGCTTGAGTACCTGGACATGGCGGGTGCAAATATCTCCGGTACAATCCCCAAACAGTTCTCCAATCTCACCAGGCTCCAGTCACTATTTCTCTTCCGAAACCAACTCAGTAGATTAGTCCCAGATGAGTTGGGCAGAATCTTGCCTCTTACAAGCTTGGATCTTTCTGACAATCAACTTACTGGGCCAATACCTGAAAGCTTTGCGGAGTTGAAAAATCTGAGACTGTTGAGTTTGATGTACAATGAAATGAATGGCACTGTCCCACCAGGCATTGCAAGTCTTCCAGCTTTGGAAACTCTCCTCATATGGAACAACTTCTTCTCTGGTTCACTTCCAGAGGATTTAGGAAGGAACTCAAAGCTCAAATGGTTAGATGTTTCCACCAATAATCTCATTGGAAGCATTCCACCCGATATTTGTGCTGGAGGTGTGTTGTACAAGCTTATGCTCTTCTCTAACAGCTTCACGGGCAGCCTTTCACCGTCTATTTCGAATTGTTCTTCACTTGTTCGTCTTCGAATAGAAGACAATTCTTTTTCTGGAGATATCCCTATGAAATTCAGCAATCTTCCTGGCATCACTTATCTTGACCTCTCCGACAATAAATTCACAGGTGGAATTCCCTCAGATTTGTCTCAGGCTTCCAGTCTTCAGTATTTCAACGTCTCCAACAATCCAGGACTTGGAGGTGTTTTCCCCGAGCAAGTATGGTCTTTGCCACTCCTCCAAAATTTCTCAGCCTCAGACTGCAATATCTCTGGCAATTTTCCTGCAACTGGATCATGCAATTCAGTCATGGTTATTGAGTTACGTACGAATCATCTAGAGGGAGATCTTCCACAAAGTATTTCAAAGTGCACGAGTCTTACGAAGGTGGATTTAGCTAATAATCGGTTCACGGGTAACATACCAGAGGATCTTGCAGGCATTCCAGAGTTGACTGTGTTGGACTTGTCACATAACAACTTCACTGGCTCATTACCAGCAAAATTTGGTGATTCTTCGAGATTGACAGTTCTCAATGTGTCCTTTAACAGCATCTCTGGTTCTATTCCCTCCAACAACTTGTTTAAATCGATGGGTAGCAGTGCATATAAAGGAAATCTGAACTTATGTGGGGCTCCTCTGCAACCTTGTCCGACGTTAAGGGCCATATTTGGAGGTAGAGGCACCGGGAAGCTTACTTGGATTCTGCTACTGTGTTCGGGAGTGATTGTTTTCGTTGTAGCATCAGCTCTGGGTATATTCTATTTCAGAAGAGGAAGTAAAGGGCAATGGAACATGATCCCCTTCAGTGGACTCCCAAGATTCACAGCAAATGATATTCTGAAAAGCTTAAGTTCTACAGAATCAATGGCAGCAGTCTTTCCACCATCAGCTTCTGCTGGCAAAGCAGTTCTACCCACAGGAATAACAGTTACAGTGAAAAAGATTGAATTTGAAACAAACGAAATGAAGAAAGTCACAGAATTCGTAACGCAGATTGGCAATGCAAGGCACAAGAACTTGATAAAATTGCTAGGATTTTGCCACAACAAGCACATAGGTTATCTCTTGTACGGTTACTCATCCAATGGAAACTTAGCTGAGAAAACCAGTATGAAGAGGGATTGGTTGGCCAAGTACAAGCTTGTAGTTGGCATAGCTAGGGGACTTTGCTTCCTTCATCATGAATGTCACCCACCAATTCCTCATGGAGATCTGAAGTCAAGCAACGTACTGATTGATGAAAACATGGAACCCCATTTGACTGAATTTGGCTTCAAATACCTGACAGGATTAGCTAAAGGCTCATCTTCTGAAACAGTTTCACCTAGAAAAGCAGGTAAATTGTAACTTGCTATATCTTCTTTAGTATAATCTGTTCCATGTTTAGGTTGTGTAACCTTTACTTGCTACCACATATCAGACAAAGATAACTTTTCACAAGAAGTTAAAAGTTGAAAACAAGCCTGCAGCCTGTAATAATTCCATTACTAAAAGTCCAAGCAAAAAGTTGCTGCTTGTCTTGAGTATTCTCAAGAGTATATTCTGCATTTGTACCACCAAGACTAGGAAAACTGATTTACTGTTTGAAAGCAACTATTCTTAGAAATACAAGTCACTGGTTCATCCTCAACCTCAACTTTTATTTAATGCTTGATCAGATGAATTCAACACTCCAATGAAAGAGGAGCTCTATGCGGATATATACAGATTTGGAGAGATTATCCTGGAAATCTTGACTGGTGGCAGACTTACAAATGCAGGAGAGACCATGCAACGCAAACCCCTAGACTTGATCCTAAGAGAAGTATTTTCTGACGATGAAGCTGGCTCTAGTAGTTCCATTAAAGAAGAGATGAGACTAGTCGTTCAAGTTGCTATCTGTTGCACAAGAAGTAGACCATCCGAACGGCCATCAATGGAAGAGGCAGTCAAGCTTTTGTCAGGGTCAAAGTCACAGAAATATAGCAAACTGATGAAGCCAGATCATTACTGCCAAACTACAGATTAATAGAAAGTCATGGACATTACGAGTAGCGCTAGATACTAAGAGTGGTTGTTTGTATTTGATATCGTTGTTTGATAGTCACCAAAAAGGTTTCTCTGTAATGTATTGGTCTATATAAGTTTTTGCACTTTTAGCAGAAGTTTATGACAGAAAAACTGATTCATGTCTCTTTTTCAGGTCCTCCTTTCAGTACCATGGACCTGGAAAAAGTTTATCTAGTACTGTGACAAGGTTTATGACTTCCCAGAATAACCGTTCAGTAATTTTTGCAGGGATCAAGAAATTTACGGGAAGGTTCAGCACTAACCTGTCTAAAGATGGATGTCTAAGATTACTTTTGAAGTTAAAGGCCGTTCTCTTTTAAGACTAAAGGGCATTCGTAGTGCTAATCATTGGATAAATTAAAATGTTCAAACAGCACTTTTATCATTTAACCAAGCTTCAATCCTGAGGGAAACAAAAAAGCATAAAATTGCAGTAGCAACACTGTACACAATTTGAAAAAGGAAATTGGATCTCTAGTCCGAGTTCTACTTGACCAAAATCAAAATCCTCATTATTCTAAACTCCAAACAACCTTTCCAAGAAAACCTCAGGACTGACTACATTTACTCAACTCAGAGATTTCAATCTTTTCATGGAAAGGCAGGTTAAAGAGGTAATGCACTTTGTGCTTCAATTGAATGACTATGAAGATCACACCAGTGAGTGCTGTTAACAGTCTCATATTTAGATGTTGGTTAACTAACTCCAAGTAAACCAAGAAGGAAACAGGTCAGATTTCGTACACTTAACACCAGAAAAAGTAAACACCTTTGAGATCTTTGGAAGCTGGAAACTCTAATAGCTCATCAGTATTAGACGTTATTAGCTGTTCTGCTTACGCTATTTTCACTTCTCTTTCCCAAGACCAAAATTCCTCCAAACAGCCTCATCGTATGGAACTTCAATCCATTAAAGATTTCATCTTTCTACTAACACTTCCAATTTCAGGCAACCCCATATCAATAAAACCACCAAAGACACGAACTTTGGTGGCCCGGTGGAGTGAAGATTGACATGTGCATGATGACCTGTGCCAGACCGACCCAACTTGACTAAAATTCAATAAGCTTGATCACGTCCCTTATTTGAGTTAACTGGAATTCGAGCCTGAGCTCTGCTCGAAATCCGAATATCAAAAGTTTTAAATAAAATGATAATTTTAATTTAAAAAAAGAATGTTAACTAATTAGAAATTTGAAATAATGTTAGTTATGTTTAGAGATTAATTAGGAAATAAAAATGTGTAGAATTAGAAAGTTTTTAATTTTAATTTTTTTTTAAAATTTAAGTTTAAAAGTATAATTACTTTTATATATAGAGGACTCTTAACTTTTAAGGAAAAAAAAAGCATTGAAATTTCAGGATTGACTCGACTTGACTTTGGTTCTTTGCTTTAAACTAGAAAAAGTATGGCCAAGGCCAAACTGCCTCCTTTGATTGCCCAGTGGAAGTACCTGAAAGGCTTCCATTGCATAGATTCTTTACCTTTTCAACACTCAACTGTAAGATTATTCTGCGTATGATATTTCCCCGTTTCTGTCCTTTGATTCTGTTTGTGTATCTGTAACTATGGGATGGTGACCATAAAGGACGACTCTTTAACAACAAAGTAACAACCTTTGAAGAAAAGCAAGCACCGGGAATTTACCGGCTGGTTCAGACAGTGAGCTATGCCGGATGGTGAGGTCAGCTTCGAGGGTATTGTAGTTTCTGCCGTTGACACTAATACTAGTGCCACTGCTTCCTCTTCGATCACCGATGATGGAGAACCATCCGGACTTGAAGTTCAGAGTAGCGGGAAGGATCCAAGAAAAATTGCTAGAAAGTAAGTTCTTCCTATTTCCCTTTAATGGGTTTGGTTGTTTTCTTGGTTTGGATGGCATTGTTGAATTCCTTGGTTGGTTGATGAGAGGCACGTGAACTAGACTAAACAATCATTCGATGAATTTCTTGATCATGGTTATTGTTATTATATTTACTTTATGCATGACTGGAGCTATGCAACTCTGAAAACTGAAGGGAAAGATGCAAACTTTTCTCGGTTCAGTTGCCGAAAATTTAAAATTTGCTTCACCAGAAGGTGGCAGGAGTTGTATTGGCTTGATAGTTACGTATGTATTGCTGCACTTGGTAGAGATGTAAAAGGTTATGACGTTTTTATGTGCAGACTTGGCTGATTTTATTTGTACCTTAGGTATCAGTTGGATCTATGCAAGAAAGCATTAGAAGAGAACATAATCGTGTATTTAGAGACAGGCTGTGGCAAAACTCACATTGCCGTGCTTCTTATATACGAATTGGGTCACTTGATAAGGATACCACAGCGGAGGGTATGCGTCTTTCTTGCACCTACAAATGCCCTAGTTCATCAGGTAAGGTTTCTTTTTCTTATGGAATCCCACTTAATTTTGGATGATTTGCAGGGCAGTTTGATCTTACCTGCTTAGGTTTGATAATGTGCTTTGCAACCATCAATTTTGGGTCTTCTGATCTTTCTTTACCATATTTGTAAATTTAAATTTAAAAAAAGGAATACAGAGTTGTTGGTTTGAGAGTTGCATGGTGACCAATAGTAATGTTTGCTGATAGATTTTGACGAAATTTAGGTGTTAATTCTCAAACTTGACCTCTTTGTTGGCTACGATATTGAATAAAATGGAATTACTTTTGTAGCAAGCTAAAGTCATTGAAGAATCTACTGATTTCAAGGTTGGGGTACATTGTGGAAGATCCAACCAGTTGAAGAGCCACAGTGATTGGGAAAAAGAGATTGAACAGCATGAGGTAGCTATTCAATTCAACATGCCTTAGTCTTGTTCAGGTTGTCCTATGATAAAGCATAGGTTACTTTGAAACAATAAAAATTCAAAATCGGTGCATTGTTAGATACTACTCTATTAGGTTGATTTAGTTATCTACTCTGTGTGTTGTTAGATACAAAATTCCTTTGTTTCAGAAGAGAAAAGAGGAATACTTTTCTTTTTTCCATTCTAGCTTTTTGCGAAATTGTTTGTTCTTGGAATGGAACTAACGGCTACCATATCTGAACTTCATGATTGTTCTTTAATTTCATTTTGATCTGATATTTTACAGGTTCTTGTCATGACGCCTCAGGTACTGCTGAGCAATTTAAGTCACAGTTTCATCAAGATGGACTTTATTGCTCTTCTAATATTTGATGAGTGTCACCATGCACAAACAAGAAGCAACCATCCTTATGCACAAATCATGAAAGTGGGTGGCTATATGAGCTCTTATTGGTACTTGTGCATGTTAACCTGCATTAACCAAAGGCTACTGATTCTTCATTACTTTCTATCATGACAATTCTTTTAGGTCTTCTACAAGGACAAGGATATAAATCTTCCCCGCATATTCGGCATGACTGCATCTCCAGTTGTGGGAAAAGGTACTTGTATGCTTCTTATCATGGCAACTATCAGAATTTAGGGTTTCAAGGTATTTTCTTTATTGAAACTTAATAGGATATATATACATAAAGAGTACAACATAAATTAGGAAACAAATCAATCTAACCCTATCTAAGGAGGATCC
>JAOSBL010000211.1:860802-880437 GCA_027568915.1 Erythroxylum roraimae
ATAGGAATCATAACAAATCCTTATCCTAATAGGTATATGACAACATAACATATCCTTATAGATTCAATCCTTTATTATATTAAGTTTCGCAACTGGATCAAACATCTCTTGATAATCAATTCCATAGGATTGGGTGAAACCCCGGGCAACCAACCACGCCTTAAGCCTTTCAATGCTTCCATCTGCCTTGTGCTTCACAGTGAATACCCATTTGCAACATATTGCTTTCTTTCCTGGTGGAAGATCTGTAATAGACCATGTACCATTTCTTTCCAAAGCACTAATCACCTTTTGAATTGCTTGTTTCCAACCTGGATGACCAAGGGCCTCTTGAATATTAGCTGGAGTTCGAACTTCATCCAGTCTTGGGAGAAAGGCTTGATAAGTCCCTGACAGATTCCCATAGGAAATAAAATTTTTAATTGGATGTTGAGTGCATGTCGGAGTACATTTCCTTGGGGCAATGGGCAGTTCCAATCTCCTCCTGTTCTTGCTCATTCTTTCCTCCTGTGTGAGTTTCTACAGTTGTTGGATCTGCTTCAAAATCTTGGACAGGTGTGAAATGTATCATGAGCTCAACCTCCTTTTGAGCATGCCTCTGCTTTCTTGAGTAAACCTGTAGTTCCTAATTGTTGATTGAGGTGCAGGTTTGTTAGGACATACTGGTGAAGATGACAAATTAGGTACACAGGGAATCGACTCACAAGTTCTATTCAAGGAGGGATGTTCAAATGTAGACTGACTTGAAAACGTAGGCTGACTTGGAATAGATTCTGAGTTTGGTGGCTGATGACTTGGAGCAAGCGGGGAATTTTGTTCAAGCAAGGAATCCCAACTCCAAGATTGAAATTCTGTTGTGGTCTCCCCCTGAATTTCAGTCTTGGAAAAGAAAGAACTGTTTTCAAAGAATGTAACATCCATGGTTTCAAATATTCTCCGAGTAGTGGGACAAAAGCATTTATATCCCTTTTTGTTTGTGGAGTAACCAATAAAGACACACTTTGTGGATCGTGGATCAAGTTTGCTTCTATTGTGTGGATAGACATGAACAAAGGTTAAGCATCCAAATACCTTTGGAGGCAGATTGGATAATAGAAACCGGGCATGAGGAAAGAGATTAATAAGGACTTGACGAGGTGTTTGAAATTGAAGAACTCAAGATGGTAGCCTGTTGATGAGATATGCCGAAGTAAGGATAGCTTCCCCCCGTAATTATTTTGGTACATTAGCGGGGAACATAATGGAGCGGGCTACTTCCAACAATTGTCTATTTTTCCTCTCCGTGACCCCATTTTGTTGCGGGGTATTGACACATGAACTTAGTTGGACTATCCCTTTGAGGACTAAATAGGAAATCAGGGAAGATTTCAGTCTCCCTAAATTACTCCTTATTAGGAGGCAGATTTGCCTCACCTTATTTTGTATTTACTCTTAATTTAGAACATGATTGTATACTATATATGGATGTAATATTGTACAGGAAGAAGATGAGAAAAACAACAAATAAAGAAGAAAGTTACCGTGGACGTAGGTCTCATTGACTGAACCACGTAAATCATCTGTGTTTATTTTCTGTTTTCCTTCTAAACCACAACACATATTCGCCAGTTGCAGTTGGATGCTCTGAAATGCAATTCGGCCAACTTTGTTGAACTGTTGAAAGAGTATGAGGTATACTGCACCAGAATTGGAAATTTAATCTGTTAACTTTAACATCCAGCGGAGTGGTTTTTTTTCTTTTTTTCCAGGAAATGGAAGTTCCATGACTTTAGTTACAGCAGCACTCTAGGTGCCTGAAGCTTCCTTGAATACACGATTGTTCCCAGTATAATGGTTGAATCAATCTCCCACATTATCAGTCAATCCTGTAACTGTTTAAATCATTCAAATATAAACCTCCTTTAAGGATGAAATGGTTGATCTACATCTAGTGATCTTATGGAACTTAAGTTTTTATGGTTTTGGATTAGATTTATTAGTAGTGTAGTCAGGTTGATGAGTAATTAGTTGATGATTAGGATTGAAGACAACTCATATCATGATCGCTTGGTTATTGCAAGAGAAGCAGAATTAGGGAATTGTGGATACTCCTTGTTGGCAACAATAATTAAAACAGATGAAAACACTAGTAAAAACTGAAACTTTAATCAGAAGTTGTAACTCTGCAGCTCTGGGATGTTTAAGATTTTAGAGAGAAGAACTATACTATAAAATGTTATGTTATTTTGCTATCATGTGATCCTTTGTCAAAAAGCTTGATTTAGCTCCTGCGATTTCACAAATATGCAGTTGAATTTACTAGTTGCAACCAAAGTTGGTGAAGAAGGACTCGATATTCAGACCTGCTGCCTTGTGATACGTTTTGATCTACCAGAAACTGTTGCTAGCTTTATACAATCGAGAGGTCGTGCGAGAATGCCACAATCTGAATATGCCTTTTTGGTAGACAGGTACTTCTTATGTATGTTAATCTACTAATCTGCAGCACCCCACTTTCTTTTTATTTTTTTAATATGCCAGAATAATTGGTCTTTATATTGCAGTGGGATCCAGGGGGAGCTAAATTTAATAGAAAGTTTTAGAAGGAAAGAATTTTGCATGAATATGGAAATTTCTGCCAGAACATCGGAGGAGAAATTCGTTAGTCTTGAGGAAAGAGTTTATAGAGTTGATGCATCTGGTGCTTGTGTGACTGCTGGATATAGCATTTCATTGCTTCACCATTATTGTTCAAAGCTTCCCCATGATGAGTATGTTGCTGATCTAACTAGTCACCATTTTATTACCTAGTAGTTTACTTATCTTTCAATACTTCTGCTGATACTGTTCATCTATTTTTCAGATATTTTGACCCCAAACCAAAATTCTTCTATTTTGACGATTTAGGAGGAACTGTCTGCCACATAGTATTACCCTCCAATGCCCCAATTCATCAAGTTGTTGGTACACCACAGATTTCAATTGAAGCTGCAAAAAAGGAGGCTTGTCTCAAAGCTGTTCAAGAATTGCATGAACTGGGTGTGTTAAGCGACTTTCTTTTGCCAGAGCAAGAAGATATAGATGAGTCCAAAGCAGTTCCTTTTTCTGAAAGCTCTGAAGGTTAAATACAGTAAAAGTACTGTAGTAACTTCTGCTTTGTCAGTTCTATGAACTAATTGGTTTATGTCTGTCAGTAGATGAAGATTTGCGAGGAGAACTGCATGAGATGTTAGTCCCTGCTGTTCTGAAGGAATCCTGGACTAATCTGGAGAATTCAATCCATCTTAATGCATACTATATAGAATTTTGTCCCAACCCTGTGGACCGGACCTATAAGAAGTTTGGTCTGTTTGTCAAGTCACCTCTCCCACAAGAGGCTGAGAGATTGGAACTTCATCTTCACCTGGCTCGTGGTAGATCTGTAGATACAAAGTTTGTTGCTTTGGGGCTTTACGGATTTAGTAAAGATGAGGTAAAATGTAATTTTGTAGTTAGATTTATGATTAAACATATTTCTTAATATTCATATGTTTTACATGTACAGATTTTGTGGGCACAGAATTTTCAAGAAATGTTTCTGAAGGTCATTCTGGACAGATCTAAATTTTCTCAAGAATCTGTTCTTCTGGGGAAGAATGTATGTTATAAATCAAGCCCAACTTTCTACCTGTTGCTTCCCATAATTAAACATGAAGGTCAAAATAAAATGACGGTAGATTGGGAAATTCTTAGAAGATGTTTGTTGTCTCCTGTATTCAGAAGTCCAACTGAATTCAGGGACAAGGAGATTTCTCTTCCAGAAGGTCATTTGCAACTTGCTAATGGCTGCAGAAGCATCTGTGACATTAAAAATAGTTTAGTATATGCTGCATATCAGAAAAGATTTTTCTTCATTACTAAAATTGTTCCAGAAAAAAATGGTTACAGCCCATACAAAGGTTCAAGTTATTTGGAGCATGTGATTAACACGTAAGTAACTTGGTCTTTTGGAGCTCTAACTCTTTGAGTTATAATTTTTTTTAAATTTTCCTTCCAAACTCTCGTAAAATTTCATTGTTGTCCCTTCTTTCTGCTTGTTTTTAATGACGTTTCTGCCACATCTCTATTAACTTCAATACATCCATTAAGTCTGATCATCATTTTCTATTGTTTCTGATTTGACATTAGGTTTGGCATTCATCTCAAACATCCCAAGCAACCTCTTGCGCAGGCAAAACCACTCTTCTCTTTGCGCAACTTGCTACGGAATCGAAGACCAGAGGATTCAGGTAATTTTGAAGTATTTTCTCTTCTTTGGGCTGTTTTCAGCATAGTAAATGAACAATTGTTTAGCTCAATTTATCTGCTAACTTGGAGATTTTGTGTGTGGTTAAAGTAGAATCACAGGAACTGGACGAGTACTTCATTGAGTTGCCTCTTGAACTTTGTGAGTTGAAGATAATGGGATTCTCTAAAGATATTGGGAGTTCAATTTCGCTTTTACCATCAATCATGCATCGTCTTGAAAACTTACTTGTGGCAATTGAACTCAAGTGCTTATTGACCGCTTCATTTCCAGAGGCAACTGCAGTTACTGCTAATAGGGTAATGATTTGGTTCATTAATAGTCATTTATATAAACTAATTTGATTGACACATAAGCGACCTATTGGTGACTAATAGCTCTAATGCATAGATTCTAGAAGCACTCACAACAGAGAAGTGTCAGGAGCGGCTTTCCCTTGAGAGGCTAGAGACGCTCGGTGACTCTTTCCTCAAATTTGCAGTCAGCCGTTATCTTTTTCTTCAGTATGATACTTTTGATGAAGGAGAGCTAACACGGAAGCGCTCTAATGCTGTCAATAATGCCAATTTATTCAAGCTAGCTCGTCAAAAGAACTTGGAGGTATGGCTGATTTTGGAGAACGATTCTCAGTCTCCATATTATTTTGTCCTGATCCTTTTATTTCTCAAGTGGACATCTATAAATATTGCATGGTAATGCTAAGTGGTAGATCAAGTGCTCATGTCTCGTATGGTAGAAGTTATTAGACTGGCCTTCATAGAGTTACGTTAACAAGATTTGATATCCGAAGTGGAGAATCGTGGGGATTGACAATGTGAAGAGAATGTAGCTACTCTCTCACGAGGTGCCATATTTGTCCACCCAATTCCTATTGTGTTGTTAGAGTTTTAACTAGTTACTTCTTGGAAGCCCTCTTCGTATTCAGTTTTTTCTGTATTTAATAATTCTAGCCTGGTGAATGCATTCTTTCCATCGAAAAGTAAATATATGTTCTGTTCCACGTTAAACTAGTTAGAAGCATTACCCCTTTCAGGTATATATACGTGATATGCCTTTTGATCCAAGCCAATTCTTTGCTCTTGGTCGTCCTTGCCCTATAATTTGCACCAAGGAATTGGAAGGTAGCATCCATGCCCAACATGGATGCCACACAGCAGGTCAACCAAATGCTACTGAAGTCAGATGCAGTAACGGTCATCACTGGTTGTATAAGAAAACCATTGCCGATGTGGTGGAAGCTCTTGTTGGGGCATTTATTGTGGATAGTGGCTTCAAGGCTGCTATAGCATTTCTTAGATGGATTGGCATCAAAGTAGATTATGAAAATGATCAAGTTATGAAGGCATGTTTAGCAAGCAGTAGCTACATTTCACTTACTCCATCAATGGATGTTGTTGCTCTCGAAAAAATGTTGGGACATAAGTTTGTCCATAGAGGTCTACTCCTACAAGCATTTGTCCATCCTTCTTATGGTAAGCATGGAGGAGGCTGCTATCAGGTTTGTGCTCGTTAGCATTTGTGATCACAGCTAAGATGTTTCTTCTTAATGATTCCTTCTAGACTACCTTCTAATGCTGCAATTTTCTGTTCTTAATTTGGCCAGAGGTTGGAGTTTCTAGGAGATGCAGTCTTGGATTACTTAATCACGTCATATTTGTTCTCGGTTTATACAAAGTTGAAGCCTGGTCACTTGACAGATCTAAGATCAGCATTGGTGAATAACAGGGCATTTGCTAATATTGCTATTGCTCAGTCTTTTCACAAGTTTCTTATCTGTGATTCCAATAGCCTCTCTGATGCCATAAGAAAATATGTGGAGTTCGTCAAAACACCTGCAGCAGAAAGGCTTCTCCTTCAAGCCCCAAAATGTCCAAAGGTAGACTTTAGATTATCTTATTGTTCCAAATTTTCATTCATCATGCATTAATTTGTTTCCTCCAGTTAAATGTTCATATAATTTAAGATGTTTCTTACAAAGTACTATGCCTGGACTTGGAAGAATTGCTCACGACTCATTCTCCTTCTGAAGCCATTAAACAACTGTGTGCATTAACATGTGGTAATAGTTGGGGAGAATGTTGGAACGAATTGCAAAGAGAAAGGAAACCATCCGAGAGAGTTGTTTGACATTCATTTCTGGCACTTGCATTCATCAAATTATTCCTGATATGATTGTAAGAAACATGTTCAATATTCCTGGCGGACCTTGAAACAAAAAGGCAATTAGAAGTGCAAATTCTGTCACTGTAAAGCAAAGATAAAGAATTTATCAATAAATTCTTGTAACATAGTTAATCTCTGAAATATATCTTGTTTAGATCATATTCCTAAGTAGAGGCAAATTTTCTTGAGCTTCAAAATCAGATTAAATTTGTGAAGTTAAATTGGTTATTATTTATTCTACTCTTCCTCAGTCATACGGTCCCAATCCTCTATGTCAAAGCAGGACTAGTGAGGTAGGGAAAACAAACTGAAGAGATAGGCTATACAAAATGAAAGGAACTTCCGAACCTTGTTGATGATAATGGAGATGATATGGACCTTACAGTTGTTATGATTTAGCTATGATTCAAAATAAAGAAGCTCTGGAATTTTTGTTGCAACTGTTTTCTGTTGAATAATTCATGCTATTGAACAATGCTGGCTTGCACAATCCTGTTTTTCTTTGTCGGTATGTGGTGCCAATGAGAAGAAACATCTTTGCATCTTTCTTCCAGAATATTGAGATCTCTTCTGCAAATATGCAAGCTGTTTATACTTTGCATTCTATCATGTCAAATTGATTTCTTTTTTGCAGCTTCTGAAGGGTTCTGAAAATATGTGATCTTTATTGATTCAGGTGCTTGGTGACTTATTAGAGTCTTGTCTAGGCGCCATTCTACTTGAAACGGGATTTGATCTGAACTGCATTTGGAATATGATGCTTTCCTTCTTCGATTCAATCTTGGACTTCTCTGATCTGCAGTTACATCCCGTTAGGGAGCTACAAGAACTATGCCAATCTCGTAATTGGGATTTACAGTTCCCTACACAAAAGAAAGGCAGAACTTTTATGGTTGAAGCAAAAGTGAGTAGCAGTGATGTGTGTGTATCTGCTTCTGCAAGCAATTCAAATAAAAAAGAGGCTATTAGAACTGCTGCAGAACAAGTATTAGTCAAGTTGAAGGTGAGATTTCTTCATTAATCTTCATAACCTGCAGTATTAATCTGTTGAACTGGAATGCTTCCTGTGGACTCGTGCATTTTTTTTGTCTACCTATAAGTATAATTGATGACGAAATATGCAGTAGTAGAACATATCCAGTATAGTAGGAATCGTCTAACTTTGAGCTGACATCATACAAGGAGAGTGATTGCTATAGTGAGATTTATAAAGAGGAATTATTAGGGAAAGTAGTTATGTTAAAAACTTACACACTCAGTCATTCCCTGTGCTCAGTATTGAACAATCAACTTTGTCGTGTTGGTTGGTTGTTGTCCTTTGACATGCAGGATGAAGGCTACACTCTCAAGTCTGATTATTTGGAAGAAATTTTAAGGTCTAGCTGCAAGTTGGAACCAAAATTGATTGGATATGATGAAAATCCTGTCGATGTTACTGTTGCTGCTGCCGAGCCTGAAAAATTGAAGGTTGAAGAACATTTTGGCAGCAACTTTGCTACTGATGATGAAAGCTTGAAGGTCAAAGAACATTGTTGCAGCAAGTTCAGCCCCAATATTAACGAAGTTAATCAACTTATTAATATTGGCGAGTCGTGCTCTATACCAGGTAGCAAACCAACCCCATCTACGCCAGATTTAGTAGGAGAGCAGCTTAGTGACAGCATTAGCACAGGTTCCCAAATTACAGGTTTGTAAAAGTTGTTAGAAGTGCAGGATGTGAGAAAAAAATGGAATTTCAAGAATTTCCTTTTGATCATTCAGGTTCGCCTCATCGTGGAACAGCGCGCTCTCGTCTGTTTGAAATTTGTGCTGCTAACTGTTGGAACCCGCCATCATTTGAATGCTGCTCTGAGGAAGGACCAGGCCATCTGAAATCGTAAGTCTACGATCTCTATCTGCTAAAATCAGAACTTTTTATATCAGTTGAAATTAAGCAACTTTTAACTATAACTGAAAACTATAGAGCAATCAAAGCGCTTCATGTCCTTGTTCTTTTAGCCTTTCACTCTGGTTTTGTGATACTGACTGCTTAAGTCCAATCACCATGCAGTTTCACATATAAGGTTCTTGTGGAAATCGAAACTGTTACGTGTTTCCTTCTGGAATGCTTCGGATCGCCAAGCACGAAAAAGAAGGCTGCAGCTGAGCACGCTGCAGAAGGTGCACTTTGGTACTTGGAACATGAAGGCTACTTACTTTGAGACCAATTGACATTATCATTTTACTTATTCAACCTAAGGAGTAGGGGAAGTTATCTGGAGGTCAAATTGATCTCCATGTTCCTTGATGATCTCAGTAGTTTAAGCTGTGTACTGAATATTTAGTAGCTATGGTAAATTTTGTATATCAATTATAATCTTTTGTTTTGTGCTAAAGCCAGTTTTGGCCTACCATAGCAAAAGATGTAAAGCTTTGTCCATAATGAAAACTTCATCATGTCTTATATAAATTGATCAAACTTAGGGTTGGCAAACCAGCCCGGGCTCTACCTAAACTCTAAAATGATGTCGCTTGATCAAATTCGGGTTGTTTGACTGCTTGTGTCGGGTTTAAACCGAACCGTTTGAGCTTAATCAAGCCTAGATTTGAGTTTGACCAAAAAAACCTGACTCATTGCTATCCCAAATTTAACAATGAGGCTTCTATGGCAAACTTGTCTTTAAAAACAAATCTTATATCCAAACTTCAACTATTACTGTTAGGGATTGCAAAGAAAATTTGGTTTAGATTAATATAATATAAAGTAAACGAGACAAATTTGGTTTAATTGATTTTAAACTTAGCAATTTTTTTAAGTTCGATTAATTACAAAAATAGGTCGATCTAATTTAAAGTTAATAAATTTAATTAAGTTTAATTAAACATAAAGATTTAAGCTCTGAGTTAAATTTTACTTTTTTTCAATCTTAAATTTGGAAATATTTTTTAAATTTACTCTGAACTTCGTCCTAATCTATTCTTATTAAATATTAAAATATATTTATAAAATACTAAATACACGATTTAAGGAGTATTATAATATCTAATAATTTATTTCTCAAGTTATTTAAAATATAATGATTGCAAGATTCTCCTGTTATAAAAAAAAATCATCAATTGGCAATTTCACAAATCTACACAACCTAAAATAAATAAATAAATACAAATAAAAATTAAACAGAAAGAAAAAGGAAAGTAAACAAAGGCCCATTGGGCCAGAAGGGGCCCATGATTAATAAAGCACGTTCCAAGGCGGGATGGTCACGTGCCCATCATCTTCCCGCGAAATCTTCCCGCCAATAGCCTCAACTTCCATCCATATCTCTCTCTATTTTCCTTCTCTCCCATTTCGACTGAGAGAGAGAGAGAGAGAGAGAGCGCCATGTCTGGTTGGGACGAAGGAGCAGTTTACTACAGCGATCAGGCGCAGTATCCGGAATCTGGCGCCGAGGATGGTGCTCCCAGCCGCCACACAATCCTTCGGAAGTTCAAGGAATTCATCCGAAGTTTCGAGACCGAAAAGAACGTTTTCCCTTACCGTGAGAGTCTCGTTCACAACCCCAAGTATCTGCTGGTCCACCTCGAAGACCTCCTTGCCTTTGACGCCGAGCTGCCGTCGCTTCTTCGATCCTCCCCCTCCGACTATCTCCCCTTGGTACAACATATATTTGTGTGACTCGTTTTATCTGTGGTTTGTAGGATTGGCTTGAGTTGTGCGTGTGATTCTTGTAGTTTGAGACGGCAGCGGCTGAGGTGCTGCAGGGTTTGAAGTTGAAGGAACTTGGAGAGAGTGGTGAAATGAAGGAACCGGAGGCCAGTGAAGTTCAGATCTTGTTGAGTTCTAAGGAGGATTCTGTTTCAATGCGGTCACTAGGGGTCAGTTTTAGATCTTGACTTCTAATTGTTGACGTGTCAAATTTTGGATTTTTTTGTTAGGTTTTGTATCTAATTGATTTATTCCCTTCGGTTAGTGTGATTGTGAAAAGGAAAAGAAAGGAAATCTTTCCCCTCAAATTATAAATTTGATGCTTTCACATGTTCCTGTTTGATATTCTATCTTTTTGTATTATATTTCTTTGGAAAATAATCTTATTGTATTATTTCTATTTGGAAGGACGAGTTTTTAGTAATAACTACAGATCAAAACTTGCAATTCCTTAGTTTGAGTTTGATTTGGAGTTACTAAGTCACTAAGTCGAGTATATGATATGTAGAACATTTTTTTCTTTTCTGTTGTCACTCCATAAATTGCATTGAGATTTTTAAAAAGAACTTGTCTTTTGAATTTTTGTTTTCTTAACAGGCTCAATATATATCGAAGCTTGTAAAGATTGCTGGAATCACTATTGCTGCTTCAAGAGTTAAGGCAAAGGCAACTTATGTTAGCCTAGTATGCAAGAATTGTCAAGGTACAAGACAAGTGCCATGCAATCCAGGCCTTGGCGGGGCAATGGTGCCTCGTTCATGTGATCACATTCCTCAGGTTTTTCTTCAACTCCTGTGTTTGAGTTCCATCAACATGTTGCTCCAAGGTAGAATTATTAATTTTCTTTTGGAACTTGTCTAGCCTGGTGAAGAACCATGCCCTATTGACCCTTGGCTTGTGGTTCCTGATAAAAGCAAATATGTTGATCAACAATCCCTGAAACTGCAAGAGAATCCTGAAGTAATGTTTTTTATCTTAGCAATTTATTGGTGGCAAGGATTTTAGAATACTGTCTGATCGGTGAGTGATGTGATTTTGAAGGATGTCCCTACTGGGGAGCTCCCCAGAAACATGCTTCTCTCTGTCGATCGCCACCTTGTTCAAAGAATTGTACCAGGAACAAGATTGACCATTATAGGGATTTACAGCATCTTCCAATCAGCAAATTCCTCAGCCTCGTAAGAGTTATTTACTCTCAACTTATGGTAGTTTTGATATTTTTCTCTTTGAACTGTGTGACCCGATGTCTTTGTGCAGCCATAGAGGAGCAGTTGCAATCAGGCAACCTTATATCAGGGTTGTGGGTATCGAAGAAGTAAATGAAGAAGGTTCTAGAGGTCAAGCAGCATTCACACAAGAAGAGGTAATTCACGGAAATCATCCAGAGTACTGGTTGTTGGGTTTCTTTAACGCATTAAAGCCTACAAATTATTAAGTTATGCTGCATAATCTTTATGACAACTAGCCTCAATTAACTTTGATTGCAAACTAGTTTAAAGTTCAAGGATAATTAATGATTACTACCTCTAGAATGTTTCTCTGCCAATAGATCAATTTCTTTTCCTCCTGATTCTGATCAGTGATAGACACTTTCTTCTGGGATTTCGTCTTGCATTCATTGCTAAACTTGTGCAGTTTATCATTCACAGATAGAAGAATTCAAAAAGTTTGCCTCCAGAACAGATGTATATGAGACTGTATGTTCCAAGATTGCTCCCTCTATATTCGGAGAAGAAAATGTGAAGAAAGCTGTGGCTTGTCTGCTGTTTGGAGGATCGAGAAAAGTATATTCTGAACTTGGATTTTTCATAGTTTTAAAACTTTTAAGTCTCAAGCCACTTATTTGCTGTACCACTTACTTCATGAGTGCAGAATTTGCCAGATGGGGTGAAGTTAAGAGGTGATATCAATGTGTTGCTTTTGGGTGACCCATCTACAGCTAAATCACAGGTTAGCTCTGCATTCATGACCAATACTGGTACCCTTCTTCTCAAAATATTGAGGCTCTGCAAATTTGACTCAAGTCTTAATAAAATGTTAATTGAAATTGGATTCTGCCGCATGGGAATTTGTGCTGATTTTATGTTAACTCTGTTCTGAAGTTTCTCAAGTTTGTCGAGAAGACAGCCCCTGTTGCCGTTTATACTTCCGGTAAAGGCTCATCTGCTGCTGGTCTTACGGCTTCAGTAATACGAGATGGCAGCTCGGTAATTTTCTTTATTGGTTGACCTTTTACCTTCTGCTTGTTTTGTAATTAATAATTCCTTTCTCTCGGTTCTTCTGACTTCATTGACATGCCATGTACAGCGTGAATTTTATCTCGAAGGAGGAGCTATGGTTTTGGCAGATGGAGGTGTTGTCTGTATTGACGAGTTTGACAAAATGAGGCCAGAGGACAGGTAATTGAAAATTCAGTTAGTTGGCCTACCTCACTCATTGAGTATATGGAAATTAACAATGTAAATATGATGCCTCAGGGTTGCTATACATGAAGCAATGGAGCAACAAACTATATCAATCGCAAAAGCAGGAATAACAACTGTTCTTAATTCCAGAACATCAGTTCTTGCAGCTGCCAATCCTCCATCAGGACGTTATGATGATCTTAAGGTTTTTGGCACTGTCTCTGTCTATAGTTTTCATGGGCATAACTGTGATCATTTGATAACCAACTGAGAAAGCCCGTTCACCTTCCAGACTGCACAGGAGAATATTGATCTACAGACTACAATTCTTTCTAGATTTGACTTGATCTTTATTGTGAAAGATAAAAGGGACTACGGTCGAGATAAGGTATGTTGTAATTTTGCCTTTATCTAAATCTTTTGATGTGCAATTTCTACTAAAAAAATAAAAATTGCCATGCCATCTTTCAAATTTTCTTTTAAATTACAAATGTTCTTGGATTATTATGTGAAAATGCAGAAATAAATGTCTTCGGTTTCTTAATAATTAATTAGGATTTTCTGCTATTTGTTATCTTTAAAAACACACGTAGTGCTATCTTTATCTTTAGAACCTCGCGTATAAAAGTAATTAGGATCTTCTGCTACTTGTTATGTTTAGAACCCAAGAAAGGTTTTGGACATGACATGCACTACTCTTTCTAAATGTTCGAGCCACAGAATAATCAAAGTCCAAAATTTCCTGTTGCAGGTCATAGCTAGTCATATCATAAAGGTGCATGCATCTGCTGATAAAGCCTCAGGTGACAGGAGAACTTTGAAAGATGAGAATTGGCTCAAGAGGTATCTTTTACTCTACATTGCTGATCATTTCTGAGAAATCTTCAGCATCCTGTTTTGTGGAAGGATTCCAGTATGGTGGGGTACTAAATGTTATGATTGGCAACCTTTGCAGGTATATACAATACTGTAGAACTGAATGCCATCCTCGGCTGTCAGAATCTGCATCTAATAGACTACAAAATGAATATGTCAAATTCAGACAGGTAGGTTGTACCATTAGCCTATAAAATTGACCCCATAAAAAATATGTGCAAATCCATGAATCATGGAATTGATTGATGAACTCTTTATGTGCAACTTGTATAGGATTATACGTTACACTTTCAATCATCTTATTTGCGACTTAAAAGCATTTCGACTTAATCTTGTATTCTTATGAAATAGGCATCTTTGAGATAATAGGCTTTCTATTTTGTCTCGCCTGCATGGATCTGAGCATTTGATAGCCTGCCTCCCAGATCCTCGTATTCCCTTTTTTTCAATTCTTTTTTATTTGAAAAGAACCCATATTCTATATCAATGACTGAGCATTATACCTCTCATCTGGAGACTCCTAACACTATATACTCTTCTCCTTTTAACTAATTAAATTACCCTATGCATTGATTTAGAATGGCTATAGAAATTTAGAATTGGATTATGTTGAAGATTATTTCTCATATTTAGCTTGTGAATAGAAACCTAATAACATGTGTATCAACGTGGTGAGTGATTAGGACATGAGAAAGCAGGCAAATGAAACTGGGGAAGCGGCTCCAGTACCAATTACTGTTAGGCAGCTGGAAGCTATAATAAGGTTGAGCGAGGCTCTTGCCAAAATGAAACTGTAAGTAATCATGTTCAGCTTTATATAGAGTCATTGCCTGGCAAATCTTTCAAAGTAGAATTGTAAGAGGCATGCATCAATAAATTATTTGCAGTATGGGAAGCCAAAAGCGGTTGAATGTAATATCTACGAATGTCTTAATGAACAGTTAATGCTGATTAAAGTGGAAATGGAATGTATTATATATATATATATATATATAATGACTTGTATTTATCGATTTCAAATATTAGGTCCCATGTTGCTACCGAGGCAGAAGTGGTTGAAGCAGTGAATCTCTTCAAGGTTTCAACCATCGAAGCAGCACAGTCTGGTATTAATCAACAAGTTACTCTTACTCCTGAAATAAAGGTTAGTTGAAATCTATGCCACATTCCATTCCCTTTTCCTGTCTTTCACAATCTCTTTATGGTCTCTTTTAACTTTTTTCTTTATGTTCTGTCAATTATACAGCAAGCTGAAACTCAGATAAAAAGAAGAATAGGAATAGGAATGCGTATATCAGAAAGAAAGTTGATCGATGAACTTGCTAGAATGGGAATGAATGAATCAATTGTAAGTACTACGTACATGAGAAGAACCCTCCAATGCATTGGTGCTTGTTGCATTTCTGTTGACCAAATTTTACTTCTTTTTTTTTCAGGTGAGAAGAGCTCTCGTAGTAATGCACCAAAGGGATGAAATTGAATACAGACATGAGAGGCGTATTATTGTTAGGAAGTTGTAGCAGAATCCTTCACTTTGGATTGCTATCAAACCGTTCTGCTTTAGCTATTAATTAAGCATTTCTTGTACAATCTCACCACGAAAAGGCTATTATTCGTGATGTGAGAATTAAAGTACGCATGTACTATTAAAGTTTAGCAATGTTAGTCGTTTTAAAGAATTGGAAAATTGAGTTTGGCCAACGCTTTTGCATTTCATTTTATTGTTTCCAACAACTTCTGAAACTAAGAGGGCAGATTGTGAACTCTAAAGCTCCAGTCTTTTTCTCTTGTAACATGATAAGAAAATGGTGTTGCATAAAAGGGGGCAGTTTCAAAAGAATTACAAAGAGGCAGTAAATCCACCAAAATCCTACGTAATGGTATTTGTGGGTGAGTGCTTAAGTTGGGGCTTTCATGGCCGCTTCTGTGGTCTACCAGTAGGAAAATACACGAAAGGCCCACCCGCTAACCCACTCTCTTCCCCAAAATCACTCAGGACCCTCTCTTCTTCTTCTTCTCCTTCTCTCAGGTACGCTCTCTTTTTTCACTCTTTGACACACGTTTTGGAGTAGAGTTATCATCTTGTTTTGAACCAACTACCAGATACGCTGTGCTCGGTGCTGGTTTCGCCGGCATCTCCGTTGCCTGGCATTTGTTGAAGGTAACTCGTCAGCCCATTTGTTTGTTTTTCTTCTACGACATTTCTTATTGCCCATCACTTGTTTGTTTGATTGGTGTTTCTAGCAATGTCCGAAGGACTCAAATCTGAAGGTTGACTTGTACGATGAAGTCGGCATCGGAGGAGGCGCTTCTGGGGTTGCTGGAGGTCTCCTTCACCCTTATTCCCCTAAAGGTTCTGTCTCTACCCTTTTTCTGTGTTAAATAGTCAGTCTCTGCCTTGGTTTTATTTTGTTTGAGTTTTGTTGTGTTGTTATGTTTATTCCTCGGTAGGTAAGCTTTTATGGCGTGGTGCTGACTGTTTTAGAGAGTGCTTGGCCCTTCTTAGCATTGCTGAAGCTGCTATTTGTTCCAATGATTCCAACTCATTAGCAGGAGTTGGAGATTCAAGTTCTGATTTGGATAATTTTTTAGTTCGCAGAAGGTTCTTTCTTTCACTCTTTCCAATCTTTTCACTTTCTCTTTCTGTTTTATGTATGCTTGCTTCAACCATGTTGAAATTGCTTAATTTTCCGTGACTTCCGATACATATGAATACAAGGTACTTTCTAGTAAGAGCTCAAGAAAGAATTTGTCCTTGCAACGAGTTTAAACATAGGCCGAATCAGTAACAAATTAACCTGGACAACATTAAGAATGGCAACAGATCAGATTATCATTAGACACAAGTTCAAATCTGTGGATCTCCAGAAACAGGTTGAAACCCGAGCCTGATCGAACAATGATCGAATTGCATCTTATAAAAGAAGAGAAAAAAATTTAAGTTCAGGCTGGATCTTTTTATCAAACATAGACAACATGCTTATTTTTGTGTTTGTTGGATACCTTTTGTATGCTAGTTTTTTTTACATGAGTTAAGTTTTCTTCGTTACATGAACTTTTTGATGGGACTTCTACTTCAGGGGCATCTTGAGACCAGCGATGGATATGAAGACTTTCAATAATTTTAATGATGTACGTTCTACAATCCTCTAAGGTTGAGCCTGAATAAATATAACATCTTGGGAATTTAATTTATGCAATATCTGTGTTAACTGACTTCTGCAATCAGAATGCTCAGAATTGTGATCCCAGTTGTAGTATTGAAACAATTGATAAGGACACTGCATGGAAACTTGCACCCAACATATCCCTTCCTGTGAACCTGGCCTTCCATATGCCTCAAGCTGTAAATGTCCATCCTCTGCGGTATCTTCAGGTCTGAGAGTTTATTCATTTCCTGCTTTCTTCATTGTTTTTCTTTTCTGATGATGTCCTCTTTGCTCATTTTTGGTTCTTGGACTAGGCTCTGTTCTTGGCTTGTCAAAATCTGGGAAGACAATTGTCTGCTACTAGCTATACACAGAAGGAGCTTTGTTTACACAAGAAAACTGTTCAAAACCTCCTCAAATTGGAAGGTAAATGAAGGTGTCAAGTCTCTCTAACTTTCTCTATACATGTCAAAGTGAGAAACCTGATTTGTGCCTGAACAATTTTCTTTTTTCTTTTTGAGAATTTAAAAAAATTCATTAAAAAAAATAGGGTTATACAAAAGAAGTTCCAGTAACAAACGGCGAAGTTTACATGTAAAACACAAAGCATTACAATTAACAGAGTCGTTTAACCTTTTGGTTATAACGAATTGCTCCTTTCTCGAAACTTCTTCCTCTTACTCGATTAGGTTAGAAACTTTCACTCTCTCTGCCGGCGATTCAACTCGTAGAACAATTTTCTTGCTTGGATAATCTGCTAGACATAGTAAAGGGAGAAGCCTTGAAGTTTCATCATTGCCTGACTACGTTTGTGTTTCATGCAGATGAGTATGATGCAGTAATAATATGTTTAGGTGCTAAAGCAGACATGCTACCCGAGCTTTACGGTAGGCTTCCTTTGAGGACATGCAGAGGTGTAATTGCTCATCTTGAGTTGCCTGGTGATACAAGGTAAATCACTTGTTTCTCTCTCGCACTCATAATATGTATGATCGAATGGTTGGCTAAGTTCTTGAAAGTAAGGTTAGCGTTTTGCTAGCCCTACTTGTAAGCAAGCATGGCCACGTGGAAATTAGCAAAACTAAGTAGTCTTGAAAGCTGCTTCAGGGAACACTATCCAGACGATACCCCTTCAGTGTTATCAGATGCATGGCTTGCAATTCAGGGGACTCGGAGTTTATATTTAGGATCAACATGGGAATGGAAATCCAGGAACTGTTCGTCACAAGTATCAACAGATGAAGCTACAAAAGCTCTTCAAGAGCTTCTACCAAAGGCATCTGCCTTTTATCCAGGCATAAAGGGCTGGACCTTGGCCGGGGCAAAGGCAGGTTTGAGGGCAATGCCACCATTGACTGCCCATGGATCACTTCCACTTTTGGGTTGTGTTGATAATTTTATTGGCAAAGATACTAATTGTAGATACTGGTTATTTGGAGGACTTGGTTCAAGAGGTTTGTTATATCATGCATTGCTTGGTCGTTTGACGGCCCAAGCAGTGATTTCCTGTAACGAACACTTCCTCCCACCTGAATTAACATCTTGGAAGAACAACAATTACTGATAAATTTGAAATTTCTTATTCATCTGTCTCTTTGGATCAACATGAAGCTGAAATGCTCGGGTATCTTCAAAATTACACTCTCTAAGCTCCCTAAAACATAGCTCCTAATAACATTTCCAAAAATCTGAAACAAGACATTAACTTCCTTCTGGTTAGGAGTTAAACTTCCTTCTTGTGAGGGACCATAGGAATGCCACTCCGATGGCTATGGGAGCATATATGAATAATCCAACCCTAAACTTTAAAGCATCTCAATAACTCAATGACGTTGCGTGTGATTAATGTGATTCATATGTTGAGACGGAACGAAACAAAAATTTGGAGACAGAACAGAACAAAAATTGAAAACAGTGAGATGTTTGGTTGTGATAGACAAAGCAGATAAAACTGTGTTCGTCTCAAGGACAGAAATGTGTTTGATTGTAGTTGACAGAACATAAAAAATAAAGTCAAGGATTAAAATACCCTGCAGTATAATATAATTAGAAATATGTAATTCATTGATTATTTTAAAACGAATTATTTGTATTAGTAATTTAATTGTATTTATAAATAGGGAATTTAAAAAATGAGTAATATAAAAATTTAATGAAATGAGCTATTGAATAGCAAAAAATTTGTACAAGTTAACAATAAAATAAATTACGTTAAATATTTTTTATAACTATATCAATATTTATTTTAATTGTATTTGTAATTTTTAATTACGATAAAATAAAATAAGAAACTTAAATATTTAATGAAATGAGAAACCTAAAAATTTAATAAAATGAGTTATTGAATAAAAAAATCCTACAAGTTAACATTTAGGGCATGGCTCAATTCAATTGGTAGGACAAAATTCTCAAAAGGCATTTAACTTTGAAATTTTGACTTCAATTT
The DNA here is from genome assembly GCA_027568915.1 of Erythroxylum roraimae. Classification (NCBI taxonomy): domain Eukaryota; kingdom Viridiplantae; phylum Streptophyta; class Magnoliopsida; order Malpighiales; family Erythroxylaceae; genus Erythroxylum; species Erythroxylum roraimae. The sequence goes on from JAOSBL010000211.1 coordinate 879,791, forward strand.
TTATCTATTTTGACTTCGATTTTATTTGTCAAAGAGATAATTGAAAGCGTTCCATTTAAGGAAATTATAAAGTTACATCCAATATATTAGGGGTAATGAATTATAAACGGTTAAATTTACCGAATTGTTTAATTAAATATTAGTGAAGAATAATCTTTCAAATTGAATTGTTCAAATTTTAAGACTTTAGATAATTAATTAAAATTTAGACATCAAGATAAATATTAAAAAATAGCACTTTATTAGGATCACAATTTAAAATTTTGGTAATATAAAAAATAAAATTTTTATGAAAATAATAAACAAAATGATATAACTCTCGTAAGAAATCTTGTCCCATGATTTTGGAAGAAACAAAAAATTTTAGGAGCTGTTTGTTTTCATTTCTTTCTTCCGTTTTTTGTTGTCGTTTTTATAAAAAGAAAAACATGTAAGTAAAACATGTTTGGTTTACTCTGTTGTGATTTTTTGTTTTTAAAAATAAAAAAACTACAACAGTTTTACAGAAACAAGAAAAACAATGTTTCTCTAAATTTTGACAACAAGTTTTCTTCAACAGAAAAACAACACATCCCTATTTTCTATCTCGAATAATAATAATAATAATAATAATAATAATAATAATAAAAGTACAAAATTTATAATAA
>JAOSBL010000211.1:964093-975885 GCA_027568915.1 Erythroxylum roraimae
CATGCAAAATATATGTATGTATATATATATATATATATACACGTTTTTTATTTGATTAGAAGGTATATTCTTCTAAGTTTGATTTATTTTAAACTTGTCATTAAATTAATTATCCTTCAAATAAAAAATGAAAAAATTAAACTTCTCTCTATAAAGATAATTATAAAATTAAAATTTGTAAGTTTATAAGTGCAAATTTTGGAATTGCTTATTGAGCTTATCTAAAAGGATTTTTACTCAAGAATAATAAAGGGATAATTAATCCTAAATTGTTCAATCTTTTGAAGTTTTTCTAATTTAGCCTCTAAAGTTTTAAAATTTTCAATTAAGGAACAAGCTTTTAAAGTCTTAATAGCTTAGCTCAAACGTTAGGACGTAGAAATGCATTTTAGGACATCTTCAGCTTCCTATACTTCGCTTTTAGCCTTCAGAGTTCAGATGATAATAGGAGGGACAAAATGCAGCCTCAAGGGACTAAGGTTGGCTATTATGAATCCCTCTTGCTTCAAGCACATCATGAGAGTATCAATCCATGAGTAAATCAACTTGCTCAGAGAACGACATTTCATTCCATCTCTTTCGGCACAGATCTCCAGATCTATGCTCCAGAAGATTGTCCCAGTCAACATCTTCCATGCAGCAAGCATCCTGGTTATAGAGCACGATTACCAGTTGGTAGTCATCTGTATCAAGCCATTTCCCTTCTTTCACCATTGGTGATGTCAACTGATCACACCATTTCTGGCAGCAGAGAGCTTGTGCTCTTGTTTCCAACTTGTCACTGATCTCAGTCCAACATATGTTATCCCTCAGCATTCCATGCTTAGATTTCCCTTCAGCAAAAGCCTTCACGCGCAGATGTAAGTTCACTAAATCAAACAAAGTCTGGTACTCATCTTGGGACCAAAGTCCTTTATCCATGTTGGGCAATTTAACCCGACGCTAGGCATCCTTTACATGAATACGATGTCTACCAAGTGCATCAGCTAATGTTCTCCAATCAGACCCATTCTTTTCATAAAACTTGCGTGTCATTCCTAGTTCATAATGTTATTGTCTAATTAAATCTAGAGATCATATCCTAAGTTATTCTGTAGCTAGGTTTAATTAACGATCGTATCTTGATTAAACACTACCTAAGAGAAAACTCAAGTTAATTATTAACCCAAGATTAATAGTTGCTAAGACATGTTTGAGAATAACAAATTAATAAAATATACTTAATTAGGATGTAGGCTGAGATTGAACTAAAAAATCGAATCCTTATCGAATTCCTTACTTTTATCATTTTTTTAAATATTTTTTCTTTAATTTGTTTTTATTAGTTAATTTCATTATATTTTCTTCATTCAAAAATCCAAAACCCCCCGTTAAACCAAAACACCAGTTAATTTCATTTCATAAACTTTACACACATTCTCTGTGGGATCGACCTAAACCCACCACTGCTATAATAATAGGTCTAGTTATTTTATTTTGACTAGCGTAACGATGTGCAGCCAATGAGTATAAAGTCTTTTATCTCCTTTGAAATGTCCATACTTACAAATAACCTACCATAACCAACATGTTTTCTCATAGCTGTATTCTCATTCATACAGATCGGTTTACCCAGATAGCTAGCTAGCATGCTTATGCTCTTAGTGGTCTAATATTTCAGAGGAATATTGTGAATGTTGACTTACTCTTATTTTCTCTAGTTCCATTTCAAGCTGTCAATTTTGGAAAAATAGTGAAAGTTGTAAAATATACCATAGACCCTCCTCTTGTCACTTTTTGAGCTTCTACTTAGAATTGAAAATGATGTTGTCATTCTCTATTAGCATTACTTCTTGTATGTCTCTTCCGTTCCAATTTCTGTGAACCCATGCTTGTATTGCAAGAAAAGGTGGGCGTTTATCCATGAAGAAGCCAATGATCTACGCTTCCCATGTTTTAGCTCCCCCTGCAATATGTCAATGCTTGGGGCAACCATCAATTTCCCATCCACTTCCACCGGAGGGCTGTAGAAGAGAGAAGCTTCAACACTTTCTTCAAACCACTTGTTTCTAAGTTCTCCTGGTACCTTCTGTATTATGGTAAGTTGCTATCGTTTTTTGTTGGGTAGGTTTGGTTGTGTGACTGAGGTGGGTGCTTGCCTCCAAATGCTGGGAGCAAGTACCGAAGTTTTCTGGATAGGAGGATTGCCAGAGGATCCAGTTGAAGGGGATAAAATATCAGGGTTAGAGGGTGGTGAGTTGAAGGGGGTAAAGGGGGAATTCAGCAAGGTTGGGAAGTGTGGGGGCAAACATTACGAGCGGATTTGGTAAGAAGCAGTAGTTCACAGTTAGGTTTTCTTCTTCGTTGAGTCGCTTGTTGATTCAAACTCGAACACCAGTTAGCTTTTCTAATGACAAATTGATTCGATTTTACCAATTTCAGGTCCATACTTGAATGCCTAATTTTATGGAAAAGATTTCTCGTGCCAAGACAAAGATGCTAATCATGGAGAAGCATCACGCTTCAATCCAAATGATAGGTTCAGCGTTGAATATGGGGTAGAGTGTGAAACCAAAGAAGCATTCGGTGCTCTTCTTCAAATTGTTTACAAGTAAAACCTGGCGCAGTGGCACAGCAGATAATTTTGATGAATCTACTGCGCCCTGTATTCATCCAAATCCTGGAGAGTCTCTTACAGGATTCTGTACTCTGTCAACCTGACAATTCATCAGGAATACTAAACTACTGGATGTAGAATGCTTCCGAAATGCCAATGGCTCTATCCAACATCCAGCCATAGAAAGACCTAAAACATATCAATACCTGCCAACTCCGCCTGCTCTTAAACTATGATTTCATTCTATATGACCGCAAGTAAAGCCCAAACTGCTTAATCAAGACAGACTCTAGTACCGTTGAATCGTAAACTTAAAAGTATCTTTCAGGAGTGCTAACAGGGGATTATGTCCTAACAGAAACTTGCATTGTATCTCAAACCGAGCAGTGGAATGCAATCTGTTTATGCAATGCTTAATCATAACTCCTCCCACCTCTATTCTTGCATCAATGACAATGCACATTTCTCATAAAAGATTGTATCATTGCATTATAAAGAATGAGTGGATAAATAGTAATGAAAACTTTCTTTCTTACTTCACCCTAACTCGTTCCCAAGTTACAACAGGAACTTTCGAATATGTATGGTCCCAGTTTCCCGCTCTAACATTAAACATAGTTACATGATCAATCAAGATTAGTGATACAATAGACCATTCTATATTCCATATCAACCTTTATCAGATTTTCGCAGAGTACAGAAAAGTTTTTTCTAACCTCCACCAGGAAATTCCTTTCACCAGAGCGCCCCCACAACTGGAAGATGTGCCCCACCTCATAAGGTGCTAGTATCCACAAGGGCAAGATCTTGTAGCAGCATTTGCAGGTCCAGTTTATGACCATGTCACTCCCGAAGTCGAGGCAAAGTAAATAGAATTGACACTAAAACGATTCTGTGTCACCAGTTCAGTGACAAGTTCATAATACATCTACATATTAGTATGTACATACAATGTCCATTAAGTATATAAGTACCACTGTTACCAGATTTTGAAACTGTGGAAGTACATGGCCGTCCATCTCAGAAACCGGAAAGAAAGTAATCTTAAATTCACATGTATGCTAGGACCTTTAGGGTACATGATAAAAGAATCAGGCCATGGAGGAATTTCCATAAAATTGTAAGCAAAATGCACCTGACTGATGTTGTTAATCACGATATAAAATTAGTTGCCAATCCACCTTCTTTTTCTTGCTGGCCGCTCTGGTTTAACTTCTGAATCTGTATGATTGTCTGTTTTGGCAGCAGGTAGGGCCTCGGTTTCGATCTTTTTTATTGCCAGAGCATCTTTATCACTAGGCATTGGCAGCTTAAACCGCTCGCTTCTTTTCTTCAATTTCTCAACCGTGTCCAGGTGCCTATCCTCAACTGGTTTTGTATCTGAATCCTTATTCCCTATATCACCAGCAGCTTTCTCTTCAGCCAAGGTATGGCTTTGAACAGCTTCAACTCTTTTAGAGGGCTCATCAGCATGTTTACTGGCTTCTGAAGATCCACCGTTATTATTTTTATCCACCCCTTTAAACTTTAAAGAAGCAGATGCCTTACTGCTGATACTGTAATCTCTCTCCTTGTGACTGGTCCAGCGTTCCAACTTTGACCGTCCCCTCCTGGACTCTTGTTGTTCCTCATCAGAGGAAGCATCCTCCTTGCGTCTTTTTGAAGGGTTCTGTCGTACTGGATTCTCATTATGACCACCACCCTGCCCATTAATGTTCTTTAATCCCTAACCAAAGGATAAAACAATCATGAAGAGCATACTAAACTCAGGTCAACTAACTTCATGGACAATCTAGACTCCAACTAAAACACATCCAAGCTGAATATTAACTCGAATTGCTTGACATTACAACTTAGGAAGCTGAAAATATAGAGATTGTCAGAGAAAAACCAGTTCTAGGTCCACAAGCCACACCATTAACTGGACTCAAGGCAAAACAATATAGCTATCAAATCATAACCCTAAAATTTTGCCAAGCAACTTCAAAATATAATCAGACAAGGAAAAAGAAACTAAGCTTCTGTCCACTAAGCTAAATAATCCACTCCGCAGACCCTTGTAGAATATGTTTAAGATACTGGTTATAGCCATCAGAAAACTGTCATCGGCAGAATAAAAACATAGGACTGACCGTTTATAGTTTACTCCAACTTCCCTGACTAGATGTTACATAATGAACTTGGCCAAGGCAACAAAATCTTAAGTACAAACACTTCCCATGAGCAAAAAAGCACAAATTTTGCTAAATGTAATGCATCAACCACATCGTTATGTAGGACTGATGAAGCTACTCCCACACTTAGTGCCATGGTCAGAATTACCAGTTAGTTATTATGTATTTTGATGGAAAGATAAAAAGCCTCCGACCTGATTATAATGGTCAATTAACTTGAAGTAGTTGTACTATTCATGATTAGGATTCGTATCAACATGTGACTTAAGATTTGTGTCAGTTCCAAGGGAAGATATCGCCTCCCCTACACAGCATTTTACACTCTTTTGACAAGATTGAGACATACCATCTCATCAGGGTGACCACTCTGATCATCATGGTTTCTTCGTGAAGAACCAGAAGCACTACGATCACCCTCAGATTCTTTATTCTTCCTTGTATTTTCTTTAAGTTTTTTCTCTTGCATCTTCTGGTTATCAGTCATATCCATTGCACGATCTATTTGGGCACTGGATCTCTCCTGCCTGGATCTTTTCTCGTCAGTATTTCCTCGTATATAAGCATCATCATATCCTCTATGATGAGAAAGATTTTCTTCCTCCAGTCGATCTCTTCCCTTCTGTTGTTCACTGTTTCGAGCTGCATCTTTAAGATGGTACTCTTTGTCAGAAACTTTACTTTCATTCTTTATCCTGTTATTACTAGTCCATGCCTTGTCATCTGTACCACGTCCGCTCCTCATAGATCCCCTTCCTTCTTCCCTTTCTCGTTTTAGCAAGTTTTCTTCATGGGATTGTTTTAACCTGTACATCTCCTCCCTCTCCCTCGGCCTTTCTCCCCTGTCTCTGTGTGGCCAAACCTCATCTTTGTGCCTAGCAGAATGGTAATCGTCAAGATTATCTCTAATTCTTTGTTGATCATCTCTCTTCCGTGGGTCCATAGCATCATCCCTTTCTCTTCTTCGACGACTAGTATTTTCTCTGTGGCCAAGTAAAATCTCATCCTTGTCAAGATGGTCTCTCCTTAAATAATCTTCATCCTTCTTTCTCTTGCTATGGTAATCATCTCCAATTTCATATCTACTCTTCGAACTGTCATCTCTTTCCCTGTGCCGTGAACTACCATCTTTATCATAAGGAACCCTGTAGCTCCCATTATACATTTGCTTCCTTGAATAAGGATGCTCATCTTTGTCAGTCCTTTCATTCTCCCGCATCTTACTTCTGTGTCTCGATCCAATATCAACTCCGCGATCCCTTTTCCTTGTGTCTTCATTCCTAACTTTTTTGAAATGTGGATCTTCATCTCTACGTTGCCAAGATCCATCAGGAATTTCACGGTCCTTTCGCCGATCATAACCCTCAGTCTTTATATGCAAGTGTTGGGCCAAGGTAGATTCTGAATCCCTACGAGGATAAGAACCCTCTCTCCCTTTCGAAAACATGCAACTTCTTTCCATTTCTTGTCTCACATCATAATCTCTTCTTCGCAAATCACGTTCATTTTCGTCATGGTGCCTCTTCACACTACCTCTGCGTGAAGAGCGTCCACCTTGAACAACTTCCTCCTCAACATCTTGCCATTTTTGATAATCTTTACTGCTCCCAGATCTTCCTTTGCTGTTTTCACTGCTTCTAGCGGCAGATTGATCAGAGCGAGAATTTGTCATTCGCCTGTTCACAGAATGATTTTTATTTCCATCTTTGAGGGCATCAGTCGTGGTTTCCTCATTCTCAGTCACCTCGTCCTTTTCCATTCCAGAGCTCGCTTCAGCTAACACATGCTCATCAGGAGTATCATCTTTTTCCTCCATGCTCAAGTCCTTTCCATCCTTAACTAGGACAGGAGATGATAGTGCAGAACTATGTTTATTGTCCTTGCTTTCAACTGATTCTTCCTCCACATTATCAAGGAATTTTCTGTCCCTAGAACTCCCGCTTACACTCAAACGAGGGGATCGGTCGAGTGGTCTTCCTTGACTTCGCCTGTGATGAAAAGGCAAGAGTCAAGAAAATTCAGTCATAAGAAACTAATAAAAAATCAAATAACAAAATCTGCAAGAGTTCAAGGAAATTTGGCATAGACGAATATATTGATGCCTCAAAAAATTCAGTAGAAGTCATTTATAGTTCTATTCCAAAAATAGCATATTACCAGGAAGGTAAAATTTGTAATACCAAAAACTCCTCCTGTACAAGCTGTTATGCAAAATAAAGTTTATTTTTTGACGAAAATCTTAAGAGATCCAGAATGGTTTCCTTTATGTTAAAGCAAGTATTTTACTGTTTAGAAGCAAATCTCCAATTTAGTTTTTTTCCTATCTTGACAGCAACCTAAGACTTTTAAGAATCCATGCAATCTGCTTCCTTTCTTATGCTTCTAATTAGGGACTTGTCAGTATTCATTTAATTCAAGAGGAATACACCTCTGTCTTAGCTTACTTGAGTAGCTATTGTTCCAGTATCTCTTCACCTAAATTCTGTTAGCCACTGTAACTTAAGCTACTGCTTAGAGCAATTTAACTGACCACTAGTTCCATCATCAGATAATTCCAACAATCCTCATATTTCACATCAATAGCTTAATTTTCCCATATTCTTCTAATATCTTCCATATTAATTAAAACGCCTGAATATAATCCCAAGTGTCAATGTTTAGGTAGCTTTAGGAAAAGATGGCTCTCTCAACCACCAAAGTTGCTTCTATAATCTGTCTTACATCTAAGCCATGGATTAAGTAAATGACACCCAACCCTAGTCATTCCATACCTTCCCTCAATAGATGATGTCCCAACATCTCCACTAGGGTACGTGGGAGGCTGCTTCCTAGAACCTGGATGATATTGACCTGATGCTTCTGGGCGAAAAGGCAACCTGGTCTCCCCATCAGGTTTACCATCCTGAACAGATTCCATATACGGTGGCCTTCTTCCACCTCCTTGGCCAACATATGTCTGTGGCAAATCGTCAACATACTCAGTTTCCTTATGTGGTGTGCCATTTTCAGCTTCACGGCTTCCCCTAAAATCATCTTTAGGAGGATCATTGGCCTCTCCATCCAACATGCCGTTTCCCGCTGAAGAATCATCATCCAACGAATCCTGGCAAATAATCTGTTCATTCAAAATCTCCAGTTAGTTCACTTAGCATTTATGATCATCACAATCTGAGACTATTATGATTATTACCTCAATGATAGCATCAGAATCACGAACTCTGGGTGGTCGTGTATCGATGGAAGGGAGGCGCTCACCATAACCTGTTTCAACTTGTATTGCTCTTCCAGTTGGCTATTAGACAAATAAATGTAATCAGAGTCTTCAAACTGGTGTGAAACTAAACACGATCTATCATGAACAACTGAAATTAATAAAACTGAAGGGAAAAATTTATGCTTAAACAATGTGAGACAAAAAGGCTGATGTCTTTGTATGGGTGAGTGCATGAGAGAGAGACAGTATGCTCTGCTTTCATCAATGAACATAACATCATCACTTGATTTAAAGAAAACAACTTAATGAACAATAAGAAAATCAAAATAAACTTCTTGTTCTGAAGAAAAAATAGAAGATTGAATGATGTAGCTGAAGCATACTATAGGTGGCCGCACTCGAGCAGATCCTTTTGCTAGATCATTTTGTCCAGCATCTGTCTTTCCAAGATTTGAATTATCAACTGGAACATCAATACCACTTGCAGCAGCTAATTCTGGTGGCAGATCAGGATCATATTCCTAAAATGAAAATAACAGAAAGTAAAATTTACTTTGCTCTTTACCAAGTAAAACATTAAAGGAAACACAACTACAGATGGCAGTTGTCTACTATGCCAATTATACATGGCCATTTCATACCTGTTCAGTGCGTCCACTTTCATAAACACGAATTTTGCTTTGCATCGTAGTTTCCAAGCGGTGTTGTTCCTACAAAATGGAATCCTGTAAGCATTTATTTATTTGAAGAACAAGAACTTTAACGCTCTAATTTTACCAGCTGTTTACAATAATCTTTCCAGCTTTCCTCATTCAAACCGAAGTTAAAGAAGTCTGAAATGTCCACAACAGGATATTTCCATGGCTTCTCCTCAAAGCTATCAATGTCAACATCAAAAATGGTCCTGAAATCATATGTAGAAGAAATAAGTAATTCAGCAGGTAAAACAATTGCCATATTCTGTAGCTTACTACTTACTAAATATACTACAATGCTGATCTTCTGCCACTACAGAAACTATTATGAGATGAATACGCACCATAACCTTTAATTCAGCTTGCCAATGCCACCACAAGTAAACAATATGGCATAGAGGATAAACATCAACTTATCCAAACTCAAACCAAGATGTTTCTCACTAAACTAGCAATTGTGAATAGAAAGAACTAAGAGTTTGAAGAAGTGAATAGTTCAACCTAAACACAAAAAGAGGCACATGTTTACAATTTAACAGCAAAAAATAACTGGATTGCAGTCCAGCATAATTTTTTTGAAGGTACACAAGCCAACGTATTTTATTAATCAATTCCATGAATCATACATAGATGCACACATTCTTTGCTTAAAAAAATAAAATAAAATAAAATAGCTTGACCCATTTCTACGTCTAATTTTTCAAAACCATACACCCATTATCTTGACTAACATTCTTTTCTTAGAACAAGAAAACAATTAATGATCCATTCAACCCGTTTTAAGTGTTAAGCATCCAGCCAAGGGTGAAAATACTTGACATATAGAACGAGAAAAGAAGATTGACAACCAATGAAGTCATATGCACACTCCAGAAGGAAAAAATTCAGCTTATGCAGCTGAAGAAAATGTTACTTGTGGGAAGGAAGTGTGAATTCCAGACCACCACCATAACCCCGCCCTGCCATATTGTTGCCCCAAGCAGTCCCATAACCTGGATGAAAACCCTTCTGCATTTGAGGTCCACTTTTCATTCCTGTCGGTCGCCACTCACCTCTACCTCGACCAGGTATAGCACCCATGCTAATAGGAGGGCGAACTTGACCTGGAGCTCCTCCAGGACCAAAAGTTGTAGCTCCAGGAATTGGTGCTGCACCAGGCCTTACATACTGCATCCCCAGTAAGAAATAAGCAATTAAACAAACTAGAAAATACACTGGCAGAAAATATTAAGCCCCACAAGTCACTGAAACAATTGTACATGGCATCTAAATTCAAGCTTTACACATGCTCCAACGCCTAGTAGAGGACAATATGGAGAGTGTTAGGGTTAAAGTCAAATCAACTAGAACACCTTTACTCTGTCCTAAAAATGCATACCATCTATCAAGATATAGTAAGACCTGTGCAAACAGGCGTGTACTGGTTAAAATTGTAAACTATTGATGGTATGTTACCACCAATCGCAACTTACAAGTAATCTGAACCCTCTTGATCAGAAAGAAGGTTTTGGTACAAGCATAGAGAAGCAGAGAAACAAGGCTGAAGATTGGAGAGAAGCACTCTTTAGGTTGAACATCTTAAGAAGTGAGCGAAAAGATTTAAGATGGTAACAATCAATATGAGACTCTAAAACAAAACCAGACATCAAATTGCAAGTCCAAAACTAAAGATTTCAGTTAGTAGTAGTAGTTCAGTGAAAAGGGGCCTAAATATTATATGCTTCAACAAAGGTTAACCACTTGACGGAAGATTAGCAAACCTTACATGAAATAGTGGGAGTTTAAAAAAAGTTAAGTCCAACTAGCTGTCCTGTGATCTTCTGAAGTAATAGAATAATGGTTAATTGAAGCAATTTGGATGTCCTTATGGAAGGCACCAACTGGCTGTATTCTAAATGAAAATTTCCAATCAAGTTAGTATTCTTTTCTACCTATTTTCCTTTCAACTGAACAAGGAAATGATTTTGCTATACGAAGCCATGAAAAATGCTCCCAGTTAAGTGATCTATGGTGTTCTTTGTCACAAGTAATTTGTCCAAAATCCAAAATGTTAGCTAAGATCATTTCCTCCTTTAAGCTGCTAACCATGTGGTGTTTCCACCATCATAGGTATACAAGTCAACCAGAGAACATTGAAATTGAACCTACGAGCCCAATTGCCACAAGCTAAGTATGCAACAATTAAATTAAAAAAGGCAATGCAACCCCAGAATTGGAACCTTCTCTCTGAAACTTTTATTTCATCTAAAGATGTTTATTGGACTGCTTAGGCATATCAAGACCACTATTGTGTACGGAGAACAGCTCAACTCTCATCCAAGGGAGGCAATGAACATCCAAAGATCTTTGATGACTGAAATCAGGGTTCTCAGAGATATTTTGCCGTAATGATTAGAAATTTATCAATCAGTAATCTCAGTGCAGAGCTTTCCATCTAATCACTGAGGGGAGCGACCGAGATGAAGAAGTGCAATGATTGGAACTGTTTTTCGAAATTCCAGATTGTCATCTATGGCTGTAAAAGATTCTGTGTCTTCATTCTTAGAAAACCAAGTCAGCCACAGACAGGCGTGCAAGATTTCAAAGATCAGAATTCAAAACTGAGTACCAAAACTTCTTTTGTAGGTTCTGTAGCTTGACGTCAAAACTCGGGTCAAAAAATCAGAACATCAATACAAATGAGTTTTAGAGATAAAGCTGTCAAGCAAAACACAAAACCACACCGCTCAGTGCCTATTAATCACTTAATAATAGACTGCAAGCCACTATCATTGAACTTCAAGTGGTATTTATAAATAAGTGTGTTCCACCTTTATCATTCAATTTCTTCAAAACTTGGAAACCATGTACAACACTCTACAAACTATGTAATCTTGGAGAGCAGCAAGGGGCAGAACATGAACCCCATTTACAAGATTAAATAAAACACCATGTATAAGATTAAAGAAACCATCTTTGCTTTTACTTTTCTCTAACATCATACAACAACAACAGCAGCAGCAGCAGCGTCACTGACCTTAAACTGAGAATGAAAGGAATGATGATAAGGATGACCGCTGTACCCAATCTTGGGCACCACCATTGCATTTCCTTTTCCTGCAGCCTCTCCGCCTTCC
>JAOSBL010000211.1:1066238-1077680 GCA_027568915.1 Erythroxylum roraimae
GGATTGAAGTTACCCTTTATCTGCAAGAGCTTGAAATGTAAAGTTGTGTTCTTAGTGAAGAGAAATGACCAGAACAGATGTTCTGTTTCCCCTGCAAATTGCGTTTTTCTGGTATAAAGTGGAGAGAACATGTAAAGGCACGAACTAATCGAAGTAGATACCTCTGGGATGTGGATCAACTGAACAGAGTTTCTGTTGGCTAAATTTGTTTTCTGATCAAATTCGGTTTTGGGAAACAGCTTGTACACAAGAAGAGGTTAACAAGGTTATAGAATCAGCAAAAAGTGCACAAAAGTTATGGGCTAAGACTCCACTTTGGAAGAGAGCAGAGCTGCTTCACAAAGCAGCTGCCATTCTGAAAATGCACAAAGACCCAATTGCAGAGTGCCTTGTTAAAGAGATTGCAAAACCAGCCAAAGATTCAGCGACTGAGGTATATGATAAGTTGTCCCAATGATCACAGTCCCACAATTAGTACTAAAACATTGTGAAACTCATCAACCTGATTTCTTATTGTTTCTGAAGGTTGTCAGATCAGGTGATCTAGTTTCTTACACTGCTGAAGAGGGGGTAAGGATTCTAGGAGAAGGCAAGTTCTTGGTCTCTGATAGTTTTCCTGGAAATGAGAGGACCAAGTACTGTCTTGCTTCTAAGGTATGTGATCCACTATAGTAATATTTCGTGATACTTTTTGTACACAAGTTACTGATTAGTTATCAGGATTGTTGACATAATGAGATGAGGACGAGATTTTTGGCTTATCCCTTTGACAAATATGACAAAAAGGATTTCAGATTATCCTATCAAGGTAGAAGTTGACGAATTGGTTTGGTGATGTCAGTTTTAAGAATATGATAATGGCCACCTATCCTGGTATATGACCTAAGCGTACCGTCACAAGTTCAAAAATAAATAGTGAATATGTTATTTGTGTTGATAGATATCTGTTGATGGTTCTCTATGTTGTTTCTATTTTTCGTTTTATTACTTCTTTTTTTCTTTTTTGTTTGGTCATGACATATCAGAAAGACAGTATCAGATTTGTTTTTGGTTTTTTCAGTTTTTCTTTTTCATAATCTCATTATCTTGTTCAAAGCAAAGGGACTCAAAACCATTTTTATCTTAACATTAGTTCCCGGAATTCCCTAACATCCTAAGCTGAAAATTTAGAGAAGTAATGTGGGTTCAATACATTGAATTATTAAAAATTCAGAAAGCAGAGCATAAACTTCAGGGAACGCAACATCCCACTGAAGGTGGTTTCCCTGCTCAACATTTATCTCTAATTTTTCTTCGATGACTTTCACCGTGTAGATTTGCCTGTGTTTTGAGGCCCTCCATGGACAAGATGTACTGAATATTTATACCTGGGACTTACATACGTCGATTGCATTAAAATGCAGATTCCGCTGGGGGTGGTTTTAGCCATTCCGCCCTTTAATTATCCTGTCAACCTTGCTGTTTCAAAGATTGCCCCTGCATTAGTAGCAGGAAACTCCCTTGTACTCAAGCCTCCGACTCAGGTATCTCATGAATGTCTTCCTTAGGAGGATGAAATCTTTTGAACTTGTTTCCATATGTAAATCTACTAGGGATAACTCTATGAATATAACCATTAACTTGTTTTCAGGGTGCGGTCTCATGTCTCCATATGGTACACTGCTTTCACTTAGCTGGCTTTCCCAAAGGCCTGATCAGCTGTGTTACTGGGAAAGGTTCTGAAATTGGTGACTTCCTTACTATGCACCCTGGGGTTAATTGTATCAGGTAACTCATTGTTTGTTTTTCCGTAGTCCGTTCTTTACAACAATTTACACAAATAAAACAACCAAGGGGCATTCTTTTCTGTGCAGTTTCACTGGCGGAGACACCGGTATTGCCATTTCAAAGAAGGCCAGCATGATCCCTCTTCAGATGGAGTTGGGAGGAAAAGATGCCTGTATTGTGCTTGAGGATGCTGACCTGGATTTGGTAGCTGCAAACATAATAAAAGGAGGATTTTCTTACAGGTTGGGAAGTTTTTATAATTTTTTATAAAGTTTTACATTAGGAAAATGCAATGTAGAAGATTTATATTAAGCATTGGAAACTCAATATAGTTCTGCCTCCAATCATGTCCATCACTCTGAAGTTCTGACATTTTTGCCATATCTTCTTTAGCGGCCAACGATGCACTGCCATTAAGGTTGTCTTGGTGATGGAATCAGTTGCTGATAGTCTTGTTGAGAAAGTAAATGCAAGAGTTGCAAAATTAAGAATTGGGCCACCTGAGGATGACTGTGATATCACTCCAGTAGTTACAGAATCATCTGCCAACTTCATTGAAGGACTTGTTATGGATGCTAAGGAGAAAGGAGCTACATTTTGCCAGGAGTACAAAAGAGAGGGCAACCTCATCTGGCCCTTGCTGTTAGATAATGTAAGGCCTGATATGAGGATTGCATGGGAGGAGCCTTTTGGACCAGTTTTGCCAGTTATAAGGATAAGTTCCGTCGAAGAAGGAATCCACCATTGCAATGCCAGCAATTTTGGACTACAGGTACGGACCATTTTCATTCTTAACCTTTCATCTTTAGTTAGTTTGGAGCTTGATAGAATTCAATTTTTCTCTCTAGCTGTGATTCTAACACTTCTAAGCCATACAGGGGTGTGTCTTCACAAAGGACATCAATAAAGCATTGTTGATCAGTGACGCAATGGAAACCGGCACAGTTCAGATCAACTCCGCACCTGCTCGCGGTCCAGATCATTTTCCTTTCCAGGTGAACCAACTCTCAAAATATTACAAGGATAGCTTGCTTCTAAATTTGACTTCACTGCCCAATTCTGGACTAACAAATGCTTTATCTATAGGGTTTGAAGGATAGTGGGATTGGATCTCAAGGTATCACAAACAGCATTAACATGATGGTCAAGGTCAAGAGCACCGTTATCAATTTACCTGCCCCTTCTTATACCATGGGTTAGTATCTTCTATTGAGATCGGTATTATTTGTAGGTAATTAGTAAGTTTGAGGAAATTCTTCTCTCTTTTAGAGTACAAACTTCTACCATGTGCTGTCAATTCTTATCCGTCAATAGGTAAGCGTAGAATAAGGGATGAGGATATATCGACTTGCTCGGAATCGTGTACTATAAAGTATTCCGTTAGTGAATTATCACAGCAGTGGATGCTTTGATATGTTCTTGTGCATCATTTTCATTAGAATGCACAATATCAGGACTTGGTAACTTATCTGGAGGATACATCCTAAACTAAATGATTTGGTATGTCAGAATAACTTTATTTTTAAGAAGCTTGCCTCTTGATCTCCCTGTCATTGAAAGGATCTTGTAATATGAATTATATTCGATTTCTGCTATACTTTCCAATTCATTAGTGTGAAAAGAAAATACTGTTATGAAGAGAAAGTTTGAGTGTACTTTGAAGTGCAAGAGTGAGTGAGGGCTGTCAAAACCTGGTGTTTCTAATTTTTCCTGGAAACACATAACAGTCGACCAAACTATAACAATGACCAAGTCAAGTCATAAAGGAGGATGTTGCTTGTATTGGGTATTCTTTGTTGTTGGGTTTGGACTTGTTCATGGTGGAGTTGGTTGTTCATGCTGTTTTGTTATTGGTCTTCATGGTATCTCCGAAGGATGGCATTTGTGCTTGGATTGACTTTGTCTTAAGTCAATGGGATTAACCACTCTTTAAAAAAATATTTAGGTTTTAAATTAGGTTCAAGTTTGATTGCTCAAATTTGAGTATTTAGACTTAATCAAACTTAAGTTTGACAAATTTTGTAAAATTTGACTAATTAAGATATTTTTCTAATTTAAATAAATTCACCTAAATTAAACATGTTAAATTAAATTTGATCGGATTCATTCGTTCTTTAAATATTTCTTTTAAATAATGCACGGTTCATATGGTTATTAAAACTAAAAATAACCGAATTGAGTTCTTTTTTTCTATTTGTCGTATTATTAACCTAAGCAACATTTGGTCCTTTTTTAAAAAATCTTTTTCTCTTGTTTAAAAAGACCAATATAAGGATGAGAAAATTAATTAAATAAAAATTAGTTAATTTATTAATAATCGGTCAATTTTAGTAAATTAATTAGTTCTTATAAATTAAAATAAATTAATTAATTTTTATTTATTAATCTATTTTTTAATTAAATTTTAAATTCTTCGTGAAAGACAATCTTTTTTTTTATATTTCAAATTCTTTAATTTTATTGAATCTTTAGCTAGTTTACGACGGTTTAATATCGATTGAATTTTTTAAACCTTAAACTTCTTATTTTAATATTTACCTTTCGGTCCAATTTTTAAAATATTTTTTTTTTCGTTGTAACTTTCAATAATAGAAGACATTAAAAGGAGTAATATGAGGGGAAATTATAAATTCTGTCTCTGCAAATTGAGGTTGAAGAAAAAAATTAAATAAAACATGAAATTAACCATTTACTCATACCTTTTTTTTTGAATTCGAGAAAACGCTGTAGGCGAGCCAAGCGGCTACTCATACTTTATTAACACATTTTCAATATCTTCTGGATATGATTGAGAAGATCTTCAACTTTATAATAACTACATTCAAGTTGGACCGTCCAAATTTTTTATGATGAAGAATAAGATGATTCCTTAGTTTATTATAATCATTTTTTCATTATTCTCTTCTCTATTTTAAAGTTAAAACTTTAGAGTTGACTATATTATATTGAAACGCTAGAGATTCGATAGGTACAGCTACGAAATTTCCATCTTCATT
Organism: Erythroxylum roraimae; assembly: GCA_027568915.1. Taxonomy (NCBI): domain Eukaryota; kingdom Viridiplantae; phylum Streptophyta; class Magnoliopsida; order Malpighiales; family Erythroxylaceae; genus Erythroxylum; species Erythroxylum roraimae. The sequence goes on from JAOSBL010000211.1 coordinate 1,071,002, forward strand.
CCCATGACTTGCATAGTTAGTCTACATGACGATCCTGATTCCTCACATATAATAATGTTAAAAACAGATATATAATTCAGTAGGTACATAAGTTGACGAGGGGAATATATTTATATTTTTTATATTGCATCAACGTCGTTAACACTCAGTTAAAATTCTATTAAGATATGAGATTTAAAAAGGTTCGATAGTACACAATTTTATTTCTAAAAAGAAAATTAAAATCTTACTCATTAGAGATATACAGCTTGTTGATATGAAAATTGAATTATAAATGTAATACGTAGTATAAATCTTATTATGTACTCATGATCAACATAAAAAGGATTAAAAACGAAGGCAATGAGGAATACCTGATTTTAGTTCCATCTGTGATTCCGATGACGATTTCGAGCTTCAAACGATTACGAATCTTCCGGGACCTTTACGGAAAGTGTTTCCTGATATGTGGTTTAGATCTTTCTACAGTTTTCTCAATACGTAAGCTTTACTAACGGGTCAGAAATTCCTTATGCTTACGATTGATATAAGCAACTGCATGAGATCTTAAACTATATATAGCTTCCATATCGAGTTTTCTCATTACAAGGCCGATATAAGTCTAGTCCACACTAATTGGGATCCATTTTCTACAAGGACTTCAATCCATTAATTTAGATCATTTATTGAGTCACTTTATTATTTTTATCTGAATCAAATTACGTAACTTAACGGATAATTTATTGAAAAATAAAAAAAATGTAATTAATAGTTCTCCAACTTTATGAGAAATGACAAAATTGTCCAACAACAAAAAAATTAAATACTTTTTGCTTTATGAAAGTTGTGGAAAATGAATTAAACTGTAAACAAAAAGTTATAAAGAATCAATCAAATAAATATAAACAATAAAAATTAAATAAGAGAATAACAAATCATGAGCAAAAGTGATATCAAATATTCCTTAAGATAAGTTTTAAACTGCTCTCTTTTATTATAATTAGTATTAATTTCAATTTCGATATAAAGTTTATAAACAACATTATTAATCAATTTTTAAGCGTGTTATTCTCTTAAACATGATTTAAATTTATCGGTTATCAAAACCCTTCTCAATATAGAGATATAAAATTGAGAAAGGGGTCGGATCTAGTTCAATCAGATCTGATTCGATTCGAAATTAACATATCAAGTTTTGTTAACTTAACACGATTCATTTTCGTCTTTAGATCAAAACTGGTGTCACAAGTTGTGAGAATTCAGCAAATTCAATCTCAACCCTGAGAATGATTTTACATAAATGATGATGATATAAAGCACTAGTGTTAAGGTGCCATTGTACATTGAAGATGAAAGTGGGGGATAAATATAAGGAGATGGTGGGGTCAAAAGCCCTTGTTTCAACTAGTAGAATTAAGAATCAGCATTAGAACCTGTTTGGTTTGGAGGGTGAATAAGTACTTTTTTTCATCGCAAAAGCTGTTTTAAAAAAAATTGAGTGTTTGGTTGTAAAATTCAAAAACACTTTTTCATAAAAATGACTTTTTTGGAAGCTAAAATACAGTTTCTTCACTAGACACTTCTTCTTAATAAGAAGATTACCTTGCAATATTTTAAAATTGAATCGAAAATTACACTCAAAGTTTCAGATTAATTAAAAAATTCAAAACTATTATAAGATCGGTTAAATTTTGAATAAAATTGAAAATTTTAAAATATAATTAAAAGAATTCGTCTTTATTCATAAAAAGTTTTCAAATTTAATTAAAAAATAATCATAAATAAAAATAATTAATAAAAATTTATTATTTTACAAAAGTCGGCAGATTAATTAATAAATTAGTATGTTTTATAACAATAAAAATTATTCAGATAAATTGAACAGAAAAATAAAAATCGGACCAAAAAAATTTATAATTAAAATTGTATAAGGGATATATATAATTATAATGTGCATCCAAAGAATTTCTAGTGGTCGTTGATATGATGTAATTTGATATTTGACTTCCAACTAGTCGAAGTCGTTGGTTTAGTAACCATAGTACGACCAAAAGCCCACGAAAGGAGAAGAGAAGCGAACACAATCGCAACGTAAACATGGACAAAACCTAACTTCAGTTTCTCAATTTAATGCGTTTCTCAAACACCAAATCCTTTACAACGCATCCTCCACTGATATCCGTATCTATCTTCGTCTTCCAAGCCCCCAGAACCCTTTTCTCTGTAGTATGAGAGATATGCAGCAACCCATGAACTCACTACTCAGCCCTTCTTCTTCCTCTTCTTCTCTCCAAGTTCAAGACCTGCAACTGCAACAACAGATCCATGGCTCACACTTCGACACCTCCTCTTCGTCCAACGATGATTTCCTCCAGCAAATGCTCTCTACCATCCCTTCCTGTTCATGGGCAGACCTCAAATCTCCGTGGGAACTTAACCCCACCTCGAACCTCACCATGCCCATGAATTCAGGCAAGTCCCGCGACGAAACTGCGTCGGAGAATAACGTTGGGTTTCACAACCTGGACGAGTCTGCAATTTTAGCTTCCAAGCTCAGGCAACAGCAGATCAGCGGAGGGAATTATTCGGTTGCCGTCGCCAATCTTATGCTGCAACAGCAACTTATGATGCCTCCAAGCGAAGTAGTTGACGGAACTGTCTTCTTCTTCTGCTCTCTTTTTCATTTTGTGTTCTGATGGAGTTAGTTCTGATTCAAGATTCCATTCTTATTTATTACAGGGAGGAGAAGGTTCACTGTACAATGGATTCGGAGCTGGATCTATCCATGTGACGGGTCAAGGATCGAACCAGACTCAACAACATTTTCACCATCCTCAGGCACGATTCATTCAACAACAAACACTGTTCAACACTGAGAGTCATGTTCGTTCGTGTTACATATATCGTTTCTTTACATGCACAGGCACAGAACACAGTGACAACTTCCAGACCCGTAACGAACCAGCAATCTCAGGTGAGCGGTTCAAACGCCGGCGGCCATCCCAAACCTAGAGTCAGAGCTAGAAGAGGCCAAGCCACTGACCCCCACAGCATCGCTGAAAGAGTAAGTCACTTACTTTCCAATTTTCCCACGTTTTCTCGGAGACCAAACGGGTCCATCCATCCATCCATCCCATTAATTCTCTCATTAAACTTTCTTCTCTTTGTTACTAATTCTCCATGAACAGTTACGGAGGGAGAGAATCGCCGAGAGGATGAAAGCTCTGCAAGAACTGGTTCCTAACGCTAACAAGGTAATCATTTCACATGTAACCCACGTGTTATTGACTCGTTGCTTTGTCTCCATTTAGTATCACCGTTCCGTACCTTTAGCATTTTTGCACGCAAAACGCACCGTTTTTTTAATACCAATCAAGCCGGAATGTCCGGCGAATTAATCGGGATATTGTTAATTATTTCATTATTAATAAATTAGTTTAATTAACCATATATATATATATATATATATAAGAAAATTAAACCAATTTTACCGATTCAACGGTTAAAAACTTTGAACTTAGTTCGGTTTTCAAATTTTTCGGTTAGATTTATTTTAATAAATTAAAAATTGTTCAGTTTATTAATTAATCGGTCAATTTTTATAAATTAATAAATTAACATAAATTAATTAATTTTTATTTAACAATTTAATTTTTAATTAAACTTCAAATTTTTCGATGAATAAAAACAATCCTTTTCAATCATATTTTAAATTTTTTAATTTTATTCAATTTTTAGCTAATTTTATAAGAGTCTAATATTGGTTGAACGAATAAACAACCTCTTTATTAATTAAGAATAAAGCTCCGTATTATTAAACATTTCTAAATTAACGTATTAGTGAAATTTTCACTAAAATATTATTATATGTTTAAATAAATTATAATTATTCTGATCTAGATGAGTTTGTGGAATCACAGACAGATAAGGCTTCGATGCTAGATGAGATCGTGGACTATGTCAAATTCCTACAGCTCCAAGTCAAGGTTTTTTTTTTTCCCTAAAATAAAACAATTATTATTATATTAAGATGTGCTTTTGCTTTGTTTAATTAATCCAATCTACTTGAAATTGTACTTGTTTGGACCTATTATCCTTCTAATTATTCCCCTAATTATTGTGTACTAAATTATTATTTTTTTCTCTTATGTGGGAATGGCAGGTACTGAGCATGAGCAGATTAGGTGGTGGCGCCGCTGTTGCCCCACTTGTCGCCGACATCGCCTCCGAGGTCAAATCCTCTTTACTTACCTACCCACTAAACCTTTTTCTTTTTCAATTCATAGTTTAAATAATTCCAATTTTTAACTTTTTTCTTTTTTTTAAAACAACAATTAATTATTCTAATACCAAGAATTAACTTAAATATTAAAATTGATTTGAATTAATTAAATTATATTTTAATCAATAATTTAAAATAATTATAATAAATTATTAAAACAATAACAACATATAATTATTAAAATTTTCGCTGATATGCGAGAACCGGAGAGGTTTAGCAGTACAACTCTTACTACTGAACCACTTTAGATCTCACGTATTAGGGACCTGGAGAGATCTAACAGTACAATCTTTACTACTGGACTTCTCTAGATTTCACGTATCAGTGAATTTTTAACGAATTGTTTGTTATAATAAATTATTACTTTAAATTAATTTTAATTAAACTAGAGTCAAATTTTAAAGTTGTGAATTTTCATGTCAATAAGATTTAATATATCGATTGATTTTAAAAAAGTTAAATCAATATAACAATGCATGATTTAAATAATTTATATTTTAATACTAAAATAAACATATACCAAATCCTACACCAATAGCCACAAAACGACAGCACAAAAGGAGCACGCGTGCTCACTTTGGCAGATTCCACTTGTAAAACAACTCTTATAAAACGTTGTCTGTTTCTTGTCTCTTTGTCCTTGTAGGGTGATTGCCTACAAGCCACTGCTAACGGTGGGGCCTTTGGCCGGACCTCCAACGGCAGCGACACCATAAAGGTGACGGAGAACCAGGTGGCTAAGTTAATGGAGGAGGACATGGGGTCCGCCATGCAGTACTTGCAAGGTAAGGGCCTTTGTCTCATGCCCATCTCTCTGGCTACAGCCATCTCCACCGCCTCTTATCACAACAGGAACCCTGTGAATGTGATCGGAAACTTCAACAACAGCCACAGCCACCACCCACTTCTCCGATCTAACATTAACGGCCCATCATCGCCTACCGTGTCTGCGTTGACCGTCCAGTCGGCGACTTTTGGTAACGGTGTCGGTGACGGCTCTGTTAAAGAGGCCGCCTCCGTTTCCAAAGCGTGATAACGACGTTAACTTCTTTTTCCCGCCTTTTTGTGGTTTTTAGTAAATGATAAAAAAGGTCAAAAGAGACGAGAGAAAACGACGCCGAATCAGGGGAGTTCGGGTGGCTAAAACTTCACTTCGACAGCACCACTATTCCTCCCAAAAATAATTATTATTTTTATAATTAATGACATAATCATGCTTTAGGGTTTATTTGTTTCCATTTTAAATTTTCTTTTTTTAACAAATTCTAATTTAGTACTACCTTCTCGAGATATTGAGTATTATTAGCTTTAAAAAATTTCATAATTGTTATTATTACTAAAGTGAGGTAATAAAAATTGCTTGAAGTAACTAACAAAACTTGCTCTTTTATAACCTTAAGATTACAGGTTTTTTCGACTCTCACAAATTAGAAACCTTATGCACAGCACAAAGTGCGTTGAATTTGACTTTTATCACGGGTAAAGCTACCAAATCATCATTATTATCATTATAACACTTAGTTGAAGTCCTGCAATAAAGCGAAGTCTAGGAAGGTCTAATAGTAATATTTGTTCTGTTGGTGCCCTTTTTAATTTTTAATTTTAAAAATCCTAATCCTTACTCTAAATTTTCCTTCGATAATAAAAGAATCTGATTATTTAAATTTGATTAAACTCATACGTAAAACTTAATTATTTAAAATATAATAGATTGAGAATTAAAAATTTATATTTAAATATTATAATTTTGCATCCATTTTTTCTAAGAATTAGATCAAGCTTTTTACCATTATTAAGAATTACAAACTCCCTCTCAAAAAGTGATTCTAATATTAATAATAAATTCAACTCAATTTAATTTTAAATTAATAAAAAAATTGATTTAATCAAAATTTGAGTTCTTATAAAAATGTGAAAAAGAGTAAATATTAAATATTGTTAGTTTTATTAAATAATTTATTTTAATAAATTTATTTCATACGCACCCACGAATATTTTAAAAAAAAAACTGAAGATGTCCTATAGCTTTTATTTGTGCCTACATCACACCTTATCAAAATTCTTCACCAATCATTATTATCCCAACAACATAAACCCTAAATCAGTACATCAAAGTAGGAAACAGAATTTGAAAAAGATAGGAACTTTGATGAATTTCACCCTACTTGAGCAACAATTCTTCTCGTGCATGAACTCAAAGATACAAAATTTCTCACCTTTCAACGGATGCCATTGAAGCAGCTTAAAAAGAAGCCAATACAAAAGAAGAGATAAACACAAGCTTGGGTTGTGTTCTTTGTTTCAAAGAGTTAGCGTAACCAGTATACAAAATACTTCCTTCGATTCATAATAAGTGTCGTTTTAGATATATTTTAATTATTTAAAATAAGTGTCATTCTTGACTTTGTATGCATGTTT
>JAOSBL010000211.1:1082834-1094868 GCA_027568915.1 Erythroxylum roraimae
ATATCAGATATTTCATTAACTTTCTTAATAAGTGTGCATTCCTCTAAAACGACACTTATTATAAATCGGAGGGAGTAGTTATTTCTATAATTCGAATATACCACCATCGAGTTATAAAGGAGCAATTTTTACCGGCTGTTCCAAGGTTTTGTTTCAACTAGGCCATATTTATGGGCCTACCGGTCTATAACAAGACACTTATGTCCAAGAATGTTTTGTTTTGCCTTTCTTTCTCCATTTTTTATCAAGTTTTTGACACTTTTTTATGAGTGAAAATTACAAATTATCCTTAACATTTCTTAAAAATTCTAAGTTAATATTTTTAAACTGAAACTAATAATACACAAAACCCTAACTGAATTAAGTTTTTTGCAGCTTTTAGTATATTAATTATAAATTTAGCTTATATCATGTTATAATTACACAATTTGGACTTACCGAACAGATGTGATCTTAGAAATAATTTAATTAAATGCTTATCATATGTGTATTTTTCACTTTAACGTTTCACAATAAATCTAAATAAGCCCTCGTTGTTATCTTTGTTAGCTCTTTCAACGCATAATGAATATAAGGTGCGAAATAGTATTATGATAGAGACTTACTTAAATTTTTGTGAAATTTTGAGGTATAAATCATATCTTTAACCCTTTTTTCATATTATTCCTTAATACATAAATTAAGGTTTTACCACAACACAAATTTATATTCCCAGTCACATTCTTTGATCAACTACTTAAGAATTTTCAACTTTCCTTCTTCTCCTAGTTGTAAAACTTTCCTTCTTTCAGTGTAAAAGACATAAGTTATTGCTAAACCCATCAATCTAGGGTTTCTCTTGGTCACCAATAGGATCTTTTGAGTTTACTTAGATATTCTCCAAATTTTAAACTTTTATTAGGTTCGGCCAAATAAGTTCGGTTTGAACCAACCCGAAATCAATAAATCAAGTTAGTCCTGACCGAATTTCAAACCGAACTCATTAGTAGGAGTTGTCAAGTATGATATATAGAAAATGTTGCATACAAATAAATAGACATCATTAGTTAACTCTGTTCAAAACCAGAAAGCTTGATTTATATAAATGAGATTAAGTGGAATAAGAAACCAAAATGAAACGATTCACAAGCTCCACTAAATCAGGAGTTCAAACGTCTGTCTATAAAAGTACAGCAAAAGATGAGGCTGAGTTTGGTGAATATGCCCGATAACTAGATTCTCTTTTTGGTCCATACTGAACAACAATGTTCTTTTGGTCCAAACTAAAACTTCTTTCTTTGGAATAGATTCTCTTTTTGGTCCATACTGAACAAATATTTTCTTTTAGAGTCTAGATTTTTTGTTTAATATTATAGTGTTTTATTGTGTCCAATAAAACTCAGCCATTTATTTATGTAGGTCTCGCATAAATTTCGCATAGATCTCATAAAATAAATGGCTAAAATTTTATGAGACAAAATAAGACAAAATAATATTGGACAGAAAATCTTGTTTCCTTCTTTTGGTCCAAACTAAAACTTCTCTCTATGGCAACGGGGAAGTGTTAAGACTCGTATATATCTATATGTTTACGTACGTCAGACAGTACAAGTTGTACTGGCAAAACCTTAGCGGCCACAACATAAACCTGGCAATAACCATCATTAGGTGTTTTAACTTAAGAAAAAGTAAACTGTCTGGAACTGTCCATTTATGTACTGAAAACTGCCCATTTATGTACTGAAGAAGCTATTAGTAATCCACAGAGTGGTGAATTTGCAAGGGGTTCTTTTTGGTTCAATTGAGGTAATAGGTTTAAATTGTTTTTATATATACAATAGTTTAAAATTTGAGTTCAGAGTTTTACTTTTTACAAAGGACCTATCTTATTCGAATGGTGATTAGTCTAAGTATAAATAGTTTAAAGATACTTTCTTATAATTAGAACCCTTCTAAAACACCCGTTAAGAAGCAACAAAAAAAAAAAAAAAGGTTAGTGATTGAGCTTTCCTTCTTCATTTCATATCATCACACAACTTCAAAGGAGTAACGAGGGAGCCAAACAAATGACCACTCATTTGAGTGTTGAAATGTTTAAGAGTTGGAAGGAGCAGGCAGCTTGAAGCTCGATAACCTTATCATCAACAATGGAGGGATTAACAAGATCAGGTCTTTTGACTCACTGAAAGTTTCAGGCATCGGAAAAGGGGCTAGCTAGCATTTACTTCGCAATAAGTGAATGAACTTGCACCTGTTCTGCAAGTTGCAATGGATGGAACAACAACCACAGAAGTGCTACAAGAGACAAATAAGGACCACAAACCGTTTGCTAATTAGCTAGAAGAATTAGTAAATTATCAATAACCCACTTTCCCCTGTCTTTTTCACACCATGATTGAATTAGAAAAGTAAGCAAAGAGCCATTTTTGCACCTAAACATGAACTCAACCCCACCTCATCTCCACCTCTCTCTTTTCTAAATAAAATTACTTTTAATGGCCTCTGCACAATGTAGTGACCAAATTACAGGTTGACTATTCGTGCACTTGGCAGATGTACGTTGGACCCAAAAAAGAAAAAGTGAGGTGCTGTTTAATGATATAGCCATGGAATACTGCAGAAAATAAGAGCTTGAGATTGTGGTGAAGCAACAGGGGCAAACACACAGCAGGAAGAAGAAAACAAAATATGGGTTTACTCAGTTTTTCTCAGAAACCCTAACTGATTCTTTCTTTTTTTCTTTCCTTAAATGGGTTTGTTTTGTGGTATATTCATTTGGGAATGAACGAGCAGCAAAAGAGTGTTACAGACCTTTTTGTTGACAGAAGAGAGTGAGCACACACGCAGTCAATTGTATGCGGTGCAATACTTTTGCAGGGTGCGTGCTCACGTCTCTTCTGTCAGCAATAGCTTCTACATCTGTTTTTCGATCTTGGTTCTCAATATTCACTTTGGTCTTGACAAAATTTTCTATGTAAGATTTGTTATGTTATGTGTTGAATCTCGTCACTGAACTCTTCTCACACCTCCTTACGACTGTACTACATAAAAACAAGCCATATTTTTACCTCTTTTAAGCCAAAAGAGAGAGCTTCAAGCAACATTCATGTCCTCCTCCTCCTCCAATCCAGCACCTAACTTCCTTTTATCTGAGCCTTTTTCAGCTTCTTATGAATGAGTTGAGTCACCAGTTCTTGTCCGTGTTAAGTAGTGAAATTGTTGTTTATTGTGAACATTAGTGGGCATTCAGAATGGGAGGAAACGAGGAAGGAACGTCGGTGAGTTCTTCGGATACTTTGACTCGTAATGATCATTAATTTGGTAACTGATAAGCTGATAAAATGTGTTTTATGACTGATGTGATTTGGGCTCGTTTTTCTTGTCAAATTAATACAAACTTAAGCATTATTTTAATAATTAAAGAAGTCCTTGATGGTGATTCAAAGCGTGGCCTTTGATGGTACGCTTTGGAAGAGGTGAAGTTGCTTTGTGTTCTTTGAAGATAAGCCTTGCTACTGTTCAAATTTAACGAAAAACTGTACTTTAGAATTTATATCTTCCCATTTTTAGTCATTTCATAATCTTCGGTTTATCAAAGCCCTCATCGTTTGCGTATTTTTTCCTTATAAAAACTTCATTGTTTCATCTTCTTCTTCTCTTTACAGACCATTGCAGTGCAAATCACCAAAGGTTGTATCTTTACAGCTTTCTGTAGTCAAATCCGCTTAAAGTTTGGTTTTTTCGTCTCTCAAACTCCTAACCCCAAATGGGTTCCCATGTAATCACTCGATCTTATGACTTCCATGTTTGCTTTAGATTGTTCACTTCACTGCACTCGAAAAGATTGCAGCTTGCAGCTTTCCAACACTATTCGAATACTTGGATTTGGTATCATGAGCAAGTTGTTTGGAGAAATTGGAGTGGAAAGGCGTGTCATGATTGGTCGGGACTCGGTGCTAATGCTTCCAGATATAGGATGGATTCTCTGTCTCCTCTTCCGGGAAGAAGATATGCATTATTTTGTAATAATGAGATAATGTATCCGAAAGAGGAAATTTTCTTTCGTGTTTCAGGGTTTGAAAGCAATTTGTGTGTGTCAGCTGATTTTACTCAAAGATCTTATTTTGTTTCCTTTTCTGGAAATACTTTTTGTTCTTCTGCGAGACGCGTATTGGTATTATTTATACTAGTGGATTCATCAATCCTCAGTGCCTGATTGTTTTGCTGCAGCTACTCTTGTTGGTTCCGTTTTGGGGAGGCAAGAAACTGGTTCTATCTTCTTGGTTCAGGTAGTGTTGCTGGTCTTGTTCCTAACCCATGTGCCTGCTGTTTTCTTCTAATTTTATGTGTCCTCAATGTTGGCGATTCTCAGTCTGTTTTTGATTGATTCTTAGTTGCTTTTTTATGACAGAAACCATTACAGAAGACTTGGAGACTAATTAACAGTAAGAAACACAAGGAAAGAGGCTAATTTGTGGTCTCATCTTTTATGAGTTCATGGTGGTTTCCTCAGTGAGTGACAGTTCTTCCCTCCATTACTGATTTAGAGTTGTTCGTCTGCGACTTTAGAATATATCTTTCATCAATGATTCCTGTCTTGTTATCTTTAAACTCGTAGATCCAAAAACGCGTGGAATAGTTTCTTCTTTAGTGTGTAATGTGGATTTAAAAGACATACCTATAGCAGCGACGTAGTTCTTATTTATCTGAAGTTATATTGGTGTTACTTTAAGCCTCTGGTGACATGAACTGTGTTATTTTTGACAGTTTTGGATACTTATCCTCGATATTCCTTGTCTCCAGGAACTAAGTAATGAATGGTCATGCTCAAATTCAAAAAATTGACTTAGGTTTTAGTCATATGGCTTATTATATGCAAAAATAAAAGGATCAAAGCTATGATGTATTAGATTGTTTTGTCAATCTATAGATGCATTTGGAATAAGGAATCAATCATATTTTTTGTTGGAAGTTAGGTGTTAGAGTAGTTGTTTTTCATAATGAATGAATTTTGTAATGATTCAAGGTAATATGTGAATTATTAACAATCAAGTTTACTAGGTTATTATTCATGTCAAGTTCATAATGTTGTTTGCTAGGGAAGAGACTAGGGTTAAGCCCTTAAGAGGGTTTTTACCTTGATAATACGAATTTCGTCGATTGGGGCAATGTTAGATGTTCAAATACAAGGCTGTTGATCTTTTCTTTTAGTCATATTTACCTAAGTGTGAAATTCATACTTTACACTTATTGTTCTTTTTTGGTATCATAGTGTAGATTTTATAAGATTCATACGTCCATAACATTCTATTGGGTATGAGGATCAAAGGTATACCAATTTAATTCTTTAGGAGACAAAATTGATTGGTTGTCCAATGATATTGAAACCTTTATATGCTTAATTTTATTAAGTTGGTTCATCAATTGTCAATGGTAGCTGTTTAGCTTGGAAGCTGATACCACGGTTTGAAAATGAAAATGATTTCGATAATCCATATCAGGTTTGTAATTTGTCTTACGTTCCATTAGGGTTTTCGAAAATTTTCATGTTGTGAACTTTGCTAGCAAAGTAATTTAATTTGTGCTTCCTTGTTTGAGAGTCCAAAATCTTAATTGGAGTAAAGTTCTACTTAGAAGTCATACATTGCTCTTGTGGTCACACCTCGATTGATCCACAAGTCTCATTCCTTGGTGGTTTGAAAATCTAAGGGAGAATGATAAACTCCAATTTCTTCAATGTTTTGTATTCAATTCTCTCAAAAGTCATATTATAAGGCCTTTGGTTTCAAGGATATTCTTGTTGAAACATACCCTTCTATGAGCTTGATTTGATAGTATAAGAGCATTTTTCATATCAAATGTTGGTGCATAAAGAGTGAATTTGGTCATAATGATCAAATCGATACTACATTTTGATTTCGATTGGCGTATTTGACGAGTAGCCTATAATCAAATTTACATGTGTCTATGATTCTTATTAGTGAAGTGTGAAATGGGTCAAGCTACTTGTCTTCTCTATCATGTAAATGTTATCAAATATATGAGGCATCACATAATTGTGTGCCTTGTTGCATTTTCTTTGAAGAATTAGTGCTACTTCGTTTGTGAACTATGAAATCGACATCAAATGTTTCGGCAAGGTGATATCACGATGAATCGACAACATCAAATGTTTCGGCAAGGTGATATCACGATGAATCGACAAATTCTTAGATTGAAAATCTCAATATACTTGAATAAATGATTAACTATTTTTCTTCATCATTTCAAATATCCACATGCATGTAGGGATTGATATTCAAATTTATGTAAACAATATTACGATGAAAATTTTGTTTTCATGTCGCTAATACATAGGGTAGACACATTGAGTATATATGAACTTGAATGGAAGACAGATACACACACACATGTAGCTCATTCTCCACCATAGTAATACTTGTTCATGTTCCTAATTCCTTTGGGGGATATCAATTGAGTAATTGGAGATTTCTGTGGTTAGGGGATTCAATAGAAGGCTGAAGTTTAGATTTGATTGTTGAACCTGATCTTACCTTGTCAAGACTGAGATTGAGAACAGAAACTAGAGTAGGGATGGTAAGTATGTGCCACGTCAATCTCCAAGATTTCTCGGGCAATCGATGCTCATAGCTTCTCATTCAATGGAGTGCCTGAAGGTGTTTATTTTTGTTCTTTTACTTGTTGGAATTGCACAATGCAGGAGTTTGTCAAATTCTATTTTGGCAATCTGATTATAGATTCATGATTCATCCTGATAAGAGAAGCCCCAGTATCCTACGAAACCACCTGATTTCCTAGTAGTTTGATCATTTTTTAATTTTCCTCATTGATGATTTGTTTGTGGTGTCATTTAACGATATGCATTGCTGTGCCTAAATTAACACAGCGGCGGAACGGAAAAGGAAAAGGAGCGGCGAGCATGATTTCCAATGGAGAAAGGTCTGTAATTGAAGAAGTTGCTGATTCAAGCAGCAGTAGTAGCTGTCAATCATCAAATGCACCAAGCTATTGCGGCAATGTATCCACTTTTAGATTCAAAGGTGTCTTACCACAGCAAAATGGGCACTGGGGTTCTCAAATTTATGCCAACCACCAACGCATTTGGCTCGGGACCTTCAAATCCGAAAAGGAAGCTGCATTAGCTTATGACAGCGCCGCATTGAAGCTGCGGAGCAGTGTTATCCACAGGAACTTTCCGTTTACCAGTATCACTGCAGTGGAACGGAACTTTCAGAGTCACTACAGCACAGAATCAGTCCTTAGCATGATAAAGGATGGAACATATGCCTCCAGATTTTCTGATTTCATGAAGACCACTCAACCTGATACTGATGCAAATGAGTTTGGACACAATATTGTTGAGTTACAGAAGACTGATGGAGATTTCATATTGAAGCAGCTGTTTGACAAGGAGTTAAAACCAAGTGATGTTGGTAGGCTGAACAGGTTGGTCATACCAAAGAAACACGCCATCAAGTTCTTTCCAAGTCTTCCTGGAAGCATTGCAGAGAGTTCAAGTGCCGGCAAGTCCGACGATACGGAGCTAGAATTCTACGATACGTCAATGAAGCGGTGGAAGTTCCGGTATTGCTATTGGCGTAGCAGTCAAAGCTACGTCTTCACAAGGGGATGGGGCAGATATGCAAGGGAAAAGAAGTTGAAGCCCAAGGATGTGATCATTTTTTACTTATGCCGAGACTCGAAGCCTTTCTTCATGATCGATGTCAAGAGCAGTAACCTGGAAGCAAAGAACAAGCACTTCACCAGAAATCAACTTCAGATTGGACAAGGTAATGTTCATATTCCTGTTCCTGATGATCAAGCGACACATTACGAGACAGAAGAAACATTTGAAGCTGAACATGCAACACAATATTATGGGAACAGAAAGGGGTTCAAGCTCTTTGGGGTGCAAATAATCTGAACTCAACCATTTTTCTTTCTTCTTAGCGTCTACAGGTTTCAGTAGGCACCATCCTTTACATTACAGCTTTAGTTTCGCCATTCCTGTCCGCTCCCAAGCTCTAACTTGGTTAGAAATTCAATCAATTTGAACTTGGTCGACAAGATCGGACCAGGATTAATTTGCCAAGCTTAGATTTACTAAAATGCTTGGCTAAATTTTTATGCAGACAAATTATTAGACATATGTTGCAATTTTTTCAGTACAATGAAATCTTCATTTGATTTTCAATTTTAAATTGGAAGTATGAAAAATTGTTATATGATAAATATTATTAATCCAAGTTAGTGAGTTATCGTCGTAATAGTCAATACTAAGTTGAAGTCCCGCTAAAACTTGAAGTCTAAAAAAGCCTAATAATATGCAATCTTACTCTTATTTAATAGAGTGATTGTTTTCGATAATCTAATTT
Source organism: Erythroxylum roraimae (assembly GCA_027568915.1). Taxonomy (NCBI): domain Eukaryota; kingdom Viridiplantae; phylum Streptophyta; class Magnoliopsida; order Malpighiales; family Erythroxylaceae; genus Erythroxylum; species Erythroxylum roraimae. Next base: position 1,091,210 of record JAOSBL010000211.1, read on the forward strand.
AGCAAATTTTTAGTGAAAATCTCCTTATATGTGCATGTTGTATCAAAAACTAGTCAATTGGGTTCAGTATCAGCGAGATTTATACTGAGTCATATTGTTGTTATACTGAGTGATATTGTTGTTATAAATTGAGTAATTTTTCCATCAAAATATGCAAATTTAAAAAATAAATAACTTTAAAAAGACTAAAGTTGAAGATAATAAATAAAGCTTGATTTAATTTGACTCGAAGCCAATTGTTCAAAATTAACTTATACAAAAATTTTAATTTAATATTAATTTAGGATAATTATTTTAAATTAGCTCGTACTGAATTACATTATTATGTTGAATGATTTAAAAATAATTAATTAAAATAACAATAAGTTATTAAATATTATCAAACTAAATGATTTTAATTTTTCATCGGTCAAATTTTAAATTGTGCAAGGAAAAAAGCACCATCTCACACACGCAACGCGACTGTAAACAGATCCTCTGTTCCACAACCATGTTGCCCTTGTTGCTGACACATCTCAGCCGTCGAGGTGATTTGGTCCCGACACATCCACGTGGTGGGGTGGGCCCCTAGACAACTGTGTCTAAGTGGGGCCCAGATTTACGTGGTCTACAGAAAACGAATCATTAGTTCACTACAATTATTGTCAATAATTGGTCTTAGTTACATAATTGTGTATGAGATATTATAAGTAAATATTATAATAAAAAACAAGTTTCCATTGCAAGGAAAAAAAAAGAAAAGAAGAAGCTGATTTTAGAAATTTTATTAAGACATTGAATTTTAATTTTTAATCAATAAATTTAATTTTATCGATTTAATATTAAATAAAATTTAGGGTTAATTGTAAAAAGCTTTAAACTTTACTTAATTTTATAATATTATTCCGAAGTTAAAAAAGTGTATAAAATAATCTAATTCCTACCTTTTAAAAAAAATAGTTTAGCATTATCTAAGCTAGGTCATATTAGCATTTTTGTTACTTGACTATCACATATTATATTTGTGTCACATATAAATTTTATTATTTAATTGATTAAAAATTATCAAAATCATTAAAATAATTATACACTTCTACTTGTTTCAGTTCTTAATTATTTTAGGATGTAATTTATACATAGCACATATGTAACACCCCACTCCCACGTGACCCGAACCCGATATCTTTGGTGATATCTGAGTCCGTGCCTCGCGAGGGTGGCGTACTACATCAGTCAGTAAAATTCGGTATCCATTTTTTTTTTTGAAAATACATTCCACGTTAAAAGGAAGCAGTTGCAGTCATTACACATTCACGCGGAATAAGCAGTAAACAGTAGTAAATCTTTGCAGTTATAGTTATTACTATCATTTAGCAATACTTTACTATCGAGGGTGGGATATTACAACATATACGATATGTGATAGTTCAAAAGCAAAAATACTAATACGACGTCGTGACTAACTGATAGAATTTTATCATTAATTTTATGGATTAACATAATAAACATAATTTTGTACAAACTCCGATTAATTAGAAGTCAAGATAATTGGGCTTGGTAATTCTCTCCAACGTGTCATTGGGCCTGTGTTTATGGGCTTACTATGATAGATACGCTTAGCCCATGTTTCTGCAGTACACATGAGGCCCTACGGTTAGCCAACCTTAAATACAGTCGCTTCATTGAGAACTGTACGGATTTCTAATCAGGGTTTGGAATAACAGTAGTCGATCCTCTGCGTCTCTGTCACTTTGCTTCACAGAAAATAACAATAGATTTAATTGTTCCTCAATTTTCAAGTATTTGTCCATCCAATTATTGAATCTAGTACATTGCAATCGTAGAGTTAATCAATTATATTGATTAATTGTGAAATTAATATGTGATTTCGTGTTTATTTTTCTTCACTTACTACATCATCCCATATTAACAGAAGACATTAAAAGTTTAAGTATTTTAGTATTACATTTTAAAATTAGGACTAGTATTATAAAATTTGGTATAGGTTCCGATGGTTTAGCAACTAAAAACAAAAATTGAAAACGACGCTCACTAATTAGCAATATAAGTACTTTTTATGGGAAAACTTGTTTTTCTTCTCAATAATAATATTTAGCACTAATAATGGACATATGCATTTGTCATTAGTTAGCTTAGACCATCAATAATTATGGTTTCCTTATAAAGGTAATGGGCATGATTAGTGCTAATGTGGTTGGTAAGTCCCTTTTTGTTCCCATATTAGTTATATATTACCAACTTTCACACCAACTTACAAAATTATGTATTATTAATAATAAGAAATTAGTGGGAAAGCCCTTGAATTTAATTTTTTAAAATATGCATAATAAAAAAAAACATCTTTTTGAAACATTGTGGTTTCAGACAAGCTTGTCCAACCCATAAACGACTTTCTCAAGCAAGTTAACTATTTGCAATTAGCATTAAACAACTGTTTTTTTTTTTAATATCAAAGTAGCATATCATTATCATCCTCACACCCAGTTGGAACATCACACCCAGTCCGAAGTCCCGCATCATTATGTATATTAATAACAATTTAAATCTTTCCCAACTTGATTCTAATTAATAAATAAATTTTGAGTTATTCGTTAATTCGAAACCAATTTTAAAAAATCATACACAAAATAATCAAGTCTTCAATTATTATCTCTAATTTTAATTAATTTAAATTAAATATAATTTCAATTTCATCATATATATATATATATATAATTCAATCTAATTTAATTTACAGAGATTTATATATAAAAAAAACTAGCTCAGAACCTGAAAAACTTAAATAAGTTTCAGAGTTCAAATCCGAAAAGCTTTTTATTGGTTAGCCCAATCTTGGAAAAGATCCAGGATATCCCTTGAATTCTTGAACCATATCCTGGAGTGGAGATTCCATGTTTACTTAAGATTTGGTGTTTCATCTTATCAGATTCATCATAGAGTTCATGAATTTCAACCCACTTGCATGCAATAATTGTGGTTTTGTTCTGTTGATTATGGAATTATCAGATGGGGGGGAAAAAAGCTGTTCCAATGATGGAAACGATAGTGAAACCCCACACAAAAGCTTGAAAGGATCCAAAAAAACAGTAAAACCAGAACAACAGCCAACAGAAATGTTTTCTTGATTGATGATTTTTCACAGTTTTTTGTGATACCCAAATTTTGCATAACACCAAATCACAAACATGAATATGAATATGAACATCACAGTGATTGAAAAGGATGAAGCTTGTCTATACGAAACATGAACAACTTAAATGATTTAACAACAAATGGAGACTTTCTGGGCTCAATATTCCAATCCCAAGTCTCGTTTTCCGTCAAGCAAGAGTGGAGTTCTCAGCAGGAGATGTCCAGACAATGTCTTTAAGCGCAGGTCTCAGCTCTTTGCTGCAGAATTGGTTATACTCTAATGTGTCACCGTTGTCCTTCTTCACCTCCACCACCAGGAACGACGGAGTCACGGCGTGAATCTCCGCCGCTATGGAAAGTTTCCCTTTACGACCAATCTCTTGTCCCTGTAATTTCACTATGGTTTCACTCTTCTTGACGCTGAATTTACCAGCTTTTGCCACCTCTTCAATTCTTGAAATGACACTACTTGCAGGCCTCGTTGTGGCAAATCTCATCTCCTCTTTCTCTTCCCTCTTCTTCTCTTC
>JAOSBL010000211.1:1113847-1144360 GCA_027568915.1 Erythroxylum roraimae
TTAATAACTAAATTATTGTGGTTATATAAATATAAATTAATTTAGTTAATAACTAAATTATTGTGGTATATTCTTTGGAAAAATTTTGGTGTAAAAATTTAGTATGGTTGGAGTAACACCAAATTTAGTGTAAAAAGATTCTAATAATTAATATTCCACTTTATACCAAATTTGGTGTAAAAATTTGGTGCAATGGTTGGTGATGCCCTAAGAGCAAACTCGATGGGTGAAAGATCTTATTCATTACTCCATTGTTTTCTGTGCTAATTTTGCATATCTACCTCAGAAAATGGAAATTCCACTACTTTTATGAAAATTTTAACTAGTCTTAGACAATTTATATTTACTTTAATAATTTTTATTATTAAAAATCAATAAGTTTATTAATTGATTGGTCGATTTTATAAACTAATCGCTTTCTATAAAATAAAATAATCTAATTAATTTTTATTAAAATTCTCCTTTTTTATTAAACTTTAAATTAAGGACAATTACTTTCAATCTTATTTTAAATTCTTAAATTTTATTCAATCTTTAGTCAGTTTTATAATAGTTTTATATCAGTTGAATCTTTTAAATATTCAATCTTTAATTTTAGTGATTTAACTTTCGATCCAGTTTTTCAAATATGAAAATCAAGTGTTAAAATATTTGTATTTGAGAACATAATACAGCCTGAATTGCTGAAAATAACCACATTAGGTTATACAAAATGTGATTGAGATTTCATTTATGGGTTCCTCATGTACTAAGAGCATGCCAATGTGAGATTTATTATATTATTTTCTGTAAACAATAATCGTATATTAGCTGTACTTAATATTCTTGTTTTAGAGGCAACATGACCAGTCTCGTTGGATGTGCCCGCGAAAGATAAAGACTAAACGGCAAGGGATTCATTGAACAATGAGTTCAATTATACTTTAATATGAATCCAAAAACATTGAATATATGTATGTATATAATAATTTATAAGTTTAATATTAAGCCTGGAAACGGACTAACAGGTTGCCTAGCTCGAAAATTAATGCCTTAGACCTAGCCAAGTTGAGGTTTGAGTCTAGTCTAAAACTCAATCAAACAAAATTAAACTTAGTGACTTCAAGTCGGACAAGTTAGATCCGAACTTAATTGCAAAGTCTTTTTTTGTTCGGGTTTTTTATGAGGTATTTTAGGAGGGTCTCAACTATAAGAAGGTACCTTTAAGTTATTTACACCCAGATTAATCTCCGCTCGAATCGAGTAGGTCTCTTGCAGAAGGCAAAGCTCTGACCGCAAGTTTTAAACGACTGCATACATAAAGGCAGTTTGAATTCACGACCTCACTTAAGTTAAGAAAGCCCCTTAGGATTATTTAATATTGCTATAAATGACAAATGACGGCAAGACTTTTTGGTAGATTTATGTATATTTTTTTTTACCAACTCCAATGTTCTCTAGAAATAGAGTTCTAACTTCTGAACCCAACTCCAACCAACGCTTTGCTTGATTCTTCAAAAGTAGGGTTAGGTCCCCAACACAACTGACCAAGTTCTGCATCATCTTTGACAGCACCTACATTTCACCAAACAAGATCTCATGGGGATCCAAAGTTGAAACACAACTACACTGCCAAGTGGGTAAGTAGAGGGTGAATTGAAATGTCAACTCCACTGCTTTTACTTGTAACGCACAAAAGTTAAGACAACTTATTGTTCAGACGTAGCTGATCTGTCCACCAGATCTCAGGCTTCTACCGAGTCCTTTAGGCCCAGAAATGAATAGGGCTTTTCATAAGCAAATAACAAGAATTGATAATATTTGGGCCTAGGATCAGCCCAATCTGATTGACCATGCCTCAAGGTGGACTCAAGCTTGGGTTATTCATGTTAGGTCCGGACTGACAGTTATAATAAAAACGACACTATTTTTTATTTTAAATTAAAAAATTAAATCAAATCGAGCTAGGGTGAATTAGGCTTAGGCTTGGGTTTGAGTCCTGCTGCCTTAAACCAGGTCGACCTTGGGCTCGAGTTCAGGTCTAATCGGACTCAAGCTCAAGCCTAGCCACCTCAGGCCCGATCAAGCTCAAGCTTGGACTTGGTTACCTAGGGCTCAATTGGGCCTCAAGATCGAGCCTAAACGAGGACAAAAGTTGTCGAGTCCGGCCTAATCTATTATCATTAAGAACAAATAGTTATGAACATTTTTCTTTTTGTAAGTGCGTTTTTGTACTGATCAAATTCGCAGTGATTACGTTGAATCATGCAATTTCTTATATATATATTAGCAATTAAAAATATTTAAAATTTTGATGTAAAACAAAATTTTAATAAAATTTTATTTTTTAATATTTTTAACAAACCAACTATTGTCGATGATAATGCTAATCACTTCTTTATTTTAACCAACCATCATAATTATAATGATTATATTTATTTTCATTTCTCGGTATATTCATTATCATTCTTATTATCATTATGCCGTGTGAATCAACCAAAACCTTAGCTTTAAGAAGACAATAAGTGCTGGGAAGAGCCGGAATGTTTTAAAAACCAAATTAAGTTGATCAATTTAATAGTAAAAACTTTGATTTAGTTAATTTTTTAGTTTTGCTTTTATTTTTTCAGTTTGATTTAGTTTAATAAATTTTATTTTTAAAAATCGATAAATTTATTAATTAATTAGTAAATTTTTATAAATTAAAATAAACTGTTAATTTTTATTTAATACTCTATTTTTTAATTAAATTTTAAACTTTCAATAAATAAGAATATTTTTATTATTTTTAAATTTTATTCAATTTTAATTAATTTTATAATAATAAATTCTTAAACTTCAAATCTCGTATCTTTTCGGTTTAACTTTTAAATCTATTTGTTAAATGTTGGTTATCACTAAACCGCCTAAAAGGCCTTATAAAGGGTTAATGTACTAAACGACTTAACAACCACCATGCTCTACTTAGTAATTCAGGAAATCAGATCTTCTGTCCAGTTTTATTCTGTCTTATTCTGTTTCATAGAATTTTAGCCATTTATTTTATGGGACCTACGCAGATCTTATGCAAACTTCACATAAATAAATGGCTGAAATTTATTAGATATAATAAAATACTATAATATTAGACAGAAAATTTACACCCGCGGATTAGACACCCGCAGATTAGACACTTACCAACACGACATCTTACGAGACATAGAAAGTCTGGTCGGTGTCCGCGTAACACGACTCTTGAGTTACAAAAACCAAAAACGTGTGAAAGAAAATGTTTCACATCTCTTTTGTGACTTTTGGCCCATTTTAGTGTCAAACGTGAAAAAGGTGTGACCACAAAGCCATCGTGGTTTTGTGCTGCATAACTTAATTTATGTGAAATACCACTTTTTTTCTTCCTTTTTTAATGCTCGAAAAGAATTAAAATTTTTATTTTTTAATAAATGTAACAAAAATAATATTTTTATTAGTTAAAAATAAAATTGTGTATTTTTAGATTTTTAAATCCTACATTTCAACATAACGTATAGTTGTTATCAGACTCGACTTTGGGTAAAGATAAGAAGGGCATCTGTCTGTCATAGTTTACTCTTAACTTGTCTTTGTTTTGTTTTATTTTGTTCTTTATGAATGTTCACTCTTGATGCCTATAAAGAATAAAAAGAAATAAAATAATTTTTTTTTACTTTGTCTATATCTTATAAAACTTTAAGAACGATCATAAAAAAACTAAACAACTCGATCACACGATTAAAACGATGTTAAATTAGAGGTTGTTTAGTTATATTTTTATTTTATATTGTAATTTTTAGTTTTTAGTTTCGTATTCTATTCTCTATCAAATTAAAAAAAACTTATTTAGTTTTTAACATTAATGTAATTATATTTTTAATATTGGTAATAATTAAATATTAGATAAACTTTTAAAATAAATTATTTTTAATTAAGTAAATTATTTTAATCTCTTATATATTTTATTTTATTAAAATAAAAATTTATTTATAATTAATATTTAATGTAAATATATTTTAACTATTAAATCAAAAATTTTTAAAATGTATATATTTTGAAGATATTTTAAATTTAACTAAATTTATTAATAATTATTAATTTAATTACGAAAATTAAATAAAATTATTAATTAAAATGAAATTATTAATAGTTAATTTAGTTAATTAATTAAATTATTCATAGTTTTTTTCTTAATAATAAATATATTAGATAATTAAAAAATATATATTTAATCCAAAAACAAAATCTTTTCACAGTTTCCCGACTCCGCCCATTGTTGTGCACATTCAACACGTAATGGAAATATAACCGGCATGGTGTACCCTACCATGTGTAAAATGGCTGTGGTAAGTGGTGTGAATATAAATTCCGTCCACCAACTGGCTGGAGACTAAAAGACGGTCGAGTACTTTTGAGGTTTTGGGCAGTTTAGAGCTTTAGCACAAAGGACACACACAACCACAGTAGAGTAGAGTATAAATCCAAGTCCCACGTTGGTCTGGGCTGTGGAAGGTAAAATCCTATCCTCTGTCCAATCTTTCTAATCTCACAACCACAAAAAAGTGGAGGGGGCCTCACATACTTCACATTCTTAACGGAAGGGACCACTGGAGAGTTTTTCTGAGGACCCTTTTGGAGGTTCTGCATTCTTTTTCAATGGCTTGCAGAATTTCTGAATCTGTCTTCGTTTTCACGGTAATACCCTTTTCTCAGTCACTCCTTCTGTGACGAAAGATCCTTTCTTTTTGTGTGAATTTGATTTGGGTTGTTTGGTTTTTGTTCTCAGGGCGTCCATCAAAGACCATCTGCTTGTCCAAAGCTTGGCTCTCATTTCTCTCCAGGTTTATTTATATCTGTTACTCTCTCTAATCTGGCTCAGGAGTTTCAGTTTTCTTTAGGTTTTACTTCATGTTCATTTACTTATTTTGATATGATAACTGGATTATCAAGTTTTGTTTACTCGGTAGTTGGTCCATTTTTTTTGGTTGAGGTTCTCAGTTTCTTGAGCTGCATTGCAACGTTTGGTGGTGCATTTCTAGCTTCACTTCTCTTTGCAGGGAGTACCAGAAGTACTAAATTAGTCGTTCACTGCTTAAGCAGAAAGTGCCCGTAGAGATATGCTTTATGAGCTTAGTGTAGTGTGTGGTTCTATTGACAAGTTCTGGAATTTGTTGTTCAGAGCTGCTTGTTACAAAAGATTCTAATTGGTATCCTGGAACAATCTTAATTGAAAAACTGAAACTTTATGCACAACTTCTGTGACGTTTGTTTACTTGCAATAGCCGAAAGTTTCACCACTATTGTAAAATCTTGATAAGCCTTAATTTAGGCAAGAACTTGAGTCTTGATTCCTATGCATCTCTTATTATCTAAACATCTAGAAACAAATTTGATATTTTCATAACTTCAATGATACGAAAGATAAACCACTTGTTTGAAGCATTGTGCATTTTTATCCCAATTATCTCTGCTCGTCTTCAATTTATAACATTTTCTTCTGGATTGTGGGGAGCAAGAGGATATATTTTTTTTGACTTCTGTTCTCGGGATAGCTAGATATTATCCATGTTTTATAGAGGGCAGGCTTTTCTTTCTTGGTAGATAAAGCTGCTTGCAAAATTTTGACAGTACCAGCTTATAATACTTCTTTTTTGTAGACAGGCATCCAACGGTTAACATGGGACAGAGTTCTTCTCAAGGGAGGCAAACAAAGAAAATATGCAATTCCCTTAAAAAGAAATATAGCGGTCCATGAAGTGGCAGTACCAGTTTCACCACCTTCTACAGATAGCACTGAAAGCAGAAAACTGCTAGCCGAGAGTTATGGATTCACACAAATTGGTGAACCCCTTCCAGAGAATGTGACACTGAAGGACATCATGGATACCCTCCCAAAAAAGGTAAATTTAACTGCTTCATGCATCCAAATTATCAGATGGTTTTGTTGCCCTAAGATAAGAGTTCTGTAAGTAAACTCCATTTATGTCTTCTCCTTTTGTTCTTTTGTAAACTTTGGTTTTCAGGTGTTTGAAATTGATGATCTAAAAGCGTGGCAGTCAGTTTTAATATCGATTTCTTCATACACGTTGGGCCTCTATATGATTGCAAAGGCTCCATGGTACTTACTGCCCCTTGCTTGGGCATGGACCGGGACTGCAATAACTGGGGTAAGTTATTTACACTCCTGTTTTAGAAATTTTTTGGTTGATTCATCGTTTCTTACTGTAGTTGTTGCTCTATATAGATCTCCCTGAGTCTTTTGTGTCTAATTTTGTTTTCCCAATTTTGAAGTTCTTTGTTATAGGCCATGATTGTGCTCACAAGTCATTTTCAAAGAACAAACTGGTGGAAGACATTGTAGGAACTCTTGCCTTTCTGCCACTGATATACCCTTATGAGCCATGGAGATTTAAGCATGATAGGCATCACGCAAAAACAAATATGTATGTATGAAATAAGATAATTGATCATTCTACAGAAGGAATCTGTTGGTTAATTTTGTTCCCTTTTTCTTAATAGGCAGATGGCTTTTAGACTATTCTAATACCTGCTCCTCATATACTCATAGGTTGGATGAAGATACAGCATGGCATCCTGTTGTGAAAGATGAGTTTGATTCATCACCTATTTTGCGTAAAGCAATCATATATGGATATGGTCCATTTCGGCCTTGGATGTCTATAGCTCACTGGTATCACACTACAAAGAGAACAATTGCATATACATTTTACACTTCCTGGTTTTCGTAGCCTTCTTAACGAAAGACATTCTTTTGCATAATGCTTTACTAACAGGTTAATCTGGCACTTTGATCTGAAAAAATTCAGACCTAATGAAGTCAAAAGAGTGAAGATTAGCTTGGCATGTGTTTTTGCATTTATGGCAATTGGATGGCCATTGATTATCTATAAAACTGGGATTTTGGGATGGATCAAGTTTTGGCTGATGCCATGGTTGGGCTATCACTTCTGGGTAACACAACTTGCTACATAAAGTGCTCCGTAATTTTGAAGCTATGAATGCGCTATATTAGTCATTCCCACATTACATGTTTCATTTTTCCTTCAATTCCCTTCCTCCTCTGTGTTGAGGGGGAAGTTATTAGGCACATGCAGTTTTTGGTGTAAACATCTATTATACTTGTCATTGCACTATACATATGTGGGGAGTTGAAAAAGAAGGGTCCTTTTCTATGATGACTGGTGGTTGCTTGTTAGAAACCCAACTCTATCATTTTAGCACATTCACAGTCTTGTCTGTTTATTGTTTTGTTTATTGTTTAATTGGAAGGAAAAGGGAGAAAAGGAATCATATTTCAAATAATATTCACTGTGACACAAATTTTGATTTGTCGTTAAACTTTTAGTGGGTTTATAGATGACGATTGTCATCGTCAGAAAACAAACTTAACAGCCTTAAGAAAAAAGTAAATTAGAAGTTGAATTACCTCTCTGTATACCTCTAAACTGCATGCGTTGCATTCCTTTGCTGAAAAGTTTGTGATCTAGACAGATTCGCATATTTAAGGATAAAGTGATATGCTCAGCTAGCTCAGGATAATGACACATTAGGACATGCTTTAGCAACTTCATAAATTCACATCTTTCACCAGAGTTCAGTTAATGATTATTGATTGCTTCCTTTTCTGTGGATAGACTTCATGTCAGTCTGTTTATCTTGCAACTGATATTGTTGTTTTTCCTCAATTATAGATGAGTACCTTCACAATGGTACATCATACGGCTCCTCACATTCCCTTCAAGTCAGCATCTGAGTGGAATGCAGCTCGGGCACAGCTTAATGGAACAGTTCATTGTGATTACCCTCGTTGGTAATAATTATTTTCTTGTGTGGATTCTCAAAATCTTCGCCCCTTTTATCAAATTTAGAGTTGCAATGTACTGAGAGAGTGACTCAGATGATAATTCACAATTTTCCCATTTTAAGCTGCTCTAATACTAACACTTAGAAACTGCTTAGGTTTACATCTTCATGCATAGAACTTATCAAGTCGTGTGAATTTCCAATTTGCAACTGAAAAGAATTAGCAGGATGAGTTTTTTACTCTTAGGGAAAGAAAGTATAAATTTGGCATATATGTTTACTTGGTTTGGTAGATCTCCATGTGATAAGTCCTTGGCTTATAGGCTTTCTAGAATTCTATTACTTAGTCTCACAAGGTGGCATAACTAGCTCTGTTTTTGCTTCCATGCATTGGCTTCCAAGCTAATATATTAGTTGCTAATATGATTTGAGTGAAACTGGGCATTCTTTACCTTGCAGGATAGAGATACTGTGTCACAATATCAATGTCCACATCCCTCATCACGTTTCTTCAAGAATACCGAGCTATAATCTAAAAGCAGCTCATGAATCTCTTCAAGAGAATTGGGGAAGGGTACAAATTCTTGATATACTCTAAAAATTCGTTCCATTGGTATTGAACTGTTGTTTTGCATAGAACAGACAATGATCTTGGTTTATACCTTATAAGGTATAAACATTCATTATTGAAGAACTTTAGAAGTCCGCATCTTACTGATTTTAATTTTATGCATGCAGTATATGAATGAGGCAACATGGAATTGGCGTCTAATGAAGACAATAATGACAATGTGCCATGTCTATGATAAGGAACAGTATTATGTACCTTTCGACGAGCTTGCCCCGCAAGAATCTCAACCAATTACATTTCTTAAGAGAGTGATGCCTGATTATGCTTGAACTTTCATTGGCTTGGTCGTTCAACCACTGTAATTTAAATACGAGGCCACACACAGCTAGGGGGGATCGGCCACCAGAAGGTATTATCAACCTTAAACTACGTTGCGGATCTCACGGAGGCTATTGGTTTTTTTTCCTTTTTAAGCTATTATTTGTCATGGAATAGAAAAAGATTTTGATTTATGCACCATTCCAAGGTTTATAATGATGCATACAAAATTTTGGAACAAGTCTATGAGTCTTAGTTATGACATGTATAATCTCCTTGACTCCAGTGGTTCAGCTTATTAGTTCCCAAGCAACAAAATAAAAATCTTGTTAGAGTCCATTTCGTAATTAGATTTCTGCTAACACTGTCTAAACTTGGATTCATAGAATTGGCATCTAGTGAAGATGATAATGATAGTACACCATGTTTACGATAAGGAGCAAAAATTCACATTGCTTGTGGCCGCTTGCCTTCAAACAATCTCAACTAGTCACATTCCTTGGGCATGTTGTGCCTGCTTTTTCTTGAATTTTCTGTAAGTCATGGGGTCTACCATATTTTGGCCCTTTCTATCCTCTTTCGTGGTCAACTTTGGTATGCTATCACCATTTGCTCAGAGAGTCTTATGATATAGTTTTAACCATTTCGTTTAACCAACAACCACTGACATCATCTTCTAGAATGGAAATTGTTTTTTAAAATGGAAATTGAAGGAAGCTTCCTGGAGATTCACTGTTAGGAGTCACTAGGTAAAAGCCAATCCAGACACAGAAGAGATTGAAAGTTTGGATCTCTGTTAGTACAATTACTCAAGATGGCTTTGTCAGACAGAATTCACGTCTGAAAATGGAGTCTATTTCTCATCAGAAACATCTTCTGCCATCTGATTATATATTGATAAGAATCGTCTGTTTAAAACATCTGGATATGATCTCTATCTGCTGGATGTGTTTATGGTATAGAATAGGTGTCACTAACATTGTGCTTACTAGTGTAGTAGATGTACAAGCTTTTCGACTCGTCCATTTAAACTAAATATTGAACTGAGTTTGGCTTGCTACACTTCTATAACTAGTAGCTTTGATTTTGTTCTAGTGGAGCTAATTTACTAGCTATTTCAGTTTGCCAACTTCACCATTAATTTATGGAGTAGTTAAGCAAATTCAATTGCTCACATGCATATAGCATCTCTCTCTGCCCCTCACTGACAGAACCATACAAAAGCAAACATGGATTATGGTTGGTTCCTTCTGAACTTGCATATTGGGAAGTTGAATATAAGAGTTGGCAAGTGTCAGAAACACCTAAGTGGTGATGACATAAAAGCTGAAAGATTGGATTTTGATGGTGTGGGCATTATAGTTGACAGATATTATCAGTACAGCACATGGTCTTAGAAAAACATAAGCTCTTAATGAGGTAAAAGCCCCACTCCAAACTTTATGTAAAGTTAAAGTAAATCAACTCCTCAAAGTGAGCTGCCTTCACACTAGGATCTCCTAAGAAGTTTCGTAGCTGTAACTATTCACATGCACAATGAGAATCTCCATTCTTTTATGATCCCTCAAGAGGAAGAATCTGGGATGTGTTTCAAGTACAAGAGATTAGTTATGTAAAGAAGAGGTCAAAAGAGCCAAAATGTTAAGAAAGAGGGTCAAAAGAAGCATATGAAAGTGGAAAAGAACTAGAAATTAGGCAAGTAGACCCCATAGGAAATTCGTCTGAGCAATCCTTGTTCATATTACTGTGGAAGGTTAAGATATGGCATTACAAGTAGTAAAGTTGCCTATTTCATGTCCATATGTGACTATAGGACTAACCACTGACATATTTCATTCTTAGTTACATCATAGTTAAAACTCTATACACAAAAAACTCTTAGGTTATCTTCTGCAAACTTGGAGGTCAGGCTTTGGCAATTAAGAGTGAACCAGTAAACAATTCTTATGAAAATGCAACTAAATATAACCAGGCAGGCCAAAACTTTGATCATACAACCGGAGGAGGCGGAGTCTCCCATACATCAAAGACATTTTCCTCGCTGTGAAGAGCAAACAACCGGTCGCCACCAATTGAAAAATCACAAATAGAACCTCCATAAGTACGTCGCAGCCTGGATGTTAATACCCAATCAGGACCACAAAACACAGATATGCAATCATCCATTGATGAAAACAATTGCCCCTCGTGCAATGCCAGTTTTGGATAACAAGGTTCATCAGGCATTTTCCCTTTCATCAACCTACTCCTTGAACTCCACCTCACACTCCCCACATTCATCCTCAAATCCATGAACCCCAAATCCTCGTACTCATTCACCACACATATAGCATGATTACCTTCCATGGCTATTGCATCACGAACTCGCTTCTCGTCCACAGTAACTGTAACTCCAATGTCAGACCAAGACCAAACCATCCTCTTTGCCCTGAAATCCAACAAGCTGATGTAACAATTGTCCTTCCTTGGAAACAGAGTAGCTACCAGTAAACAATTGCTTCCGTTCAGCCATTGTAACCTGTCAGCATCTCCTAGTGACCAACCAGGGCTCTCGTAGAAGAAATCTATCTGCTTTCCAGTGAGTTGATCCCACACACCAATGCCATACTCATTACTCCTTCCCTTACAGCTGCTAAAGATTCTATTATCACAAGTTGTACTCAACGCCCCAGCAGTGAAGCTCTTAGCTTGATTCTCATGCCAAACCTGAAACTTATGCCTCAACTCACCTGTGCTCCTGTTAAACAACCCCATTCCTCCATCTCCACGCCCCAATCTCTCGCAAGCACTTACAAGCACATTCTCAGAATCAAGCCAAGCTGCATCGTTCACTCTTTGGTAATCAAGATTGATTGGTGGGTGCTCTTCCATCATCCAATCATAAACATGAACCATACTACCATGTGCTACACAACACCCACCATCAGGGCCTGCACGAATTGCTGTCCCATCTCCTGGTGCTCGGCCCGTAACGGACCTGCCATGGCGAAGTCTATTGCCGTCAAATGGACCCCATTTCGCTGATCTCACATGGTCCAATAGACCGTAAAATGAGGCCTCTCTGTAGAGGAGTCTTTCAGGGACGTGAGGAGGGATGTGGAAATCGCCGGTGCGTAGAAGATCGAGGAGGACACTGAAACAGTCTGAGTTTCGATCAATGAAGAATTCACTGTTCGGGTTGGAGTCGTTATGGGGTTGTTTGAAGTTCCAATTATCGTCGAACAAGGCACCGAAAAAGGAGTTCCGACCAGCATGGGCTAAGGTTGTGGAGGTTGTTTCGAAGATTCTGCCTCCTACGTTGAACCTAATTCTGTCTTTGGGGACTTTCATGGCCCGATTTATGGAGAATTTGAAAGGTTTAGGAGATTCAAGAACGGACGAAACAGAAAATGTATTAGATTGAGGGTCTATGGAGAAAAACAAGGGAAAAGTGAATTTTTCATTGAAAGTCTACACAGAAATTTCAGGACAACGAGAAAAAACAGTGAACGTCCTATATAGTTGGAGGAGATTGCGGGATTGTGTTTCTTTAGAACATGTTAAGGTTCAAAATCAAGGGACAAAACAAACGAAGAAGATGTTAAACAAGGATCAGTACAGCCAAAACACAAGAAATCCACAAGAACGTGAAGTAAAAGGCCTGTTTTTTTTTGAGTTTAAAACAGAGCAGAAACAGGGGACACCGATCAAACTACGACGAATTTGGACAACAGACTGAATTTTGAAATCTGGGTATTGAGGGGACTAGATTTTCGGAAATGGGTTTTGAATTTCGAAAGATTTTGGTTCGAACCAAGCAGGGAATCGGTGCTTTTAGATTTCAAAAACATCAACTTTGATATTTCTCCTTCTCTCTCTCTCTTGTAACATTTCTTTCTTCACGATTTTCTCTCTCTTCTCACCGATATTGCCCTCTCGCTGGACCAGCCATTGTCCGAACTTTATAACCAAAAAAGAGAAATGAAATGGTAGGCTCCACTTGGCTTTTGTTTCCCACCTTGTTTTCATACCGTTAAAACTAAAGATTTGGTGAAGATCCAACGGTGGTTGTGAGAATGATGGGTGTGATTCATGGCGGTTTAGATTGATCATGGCGGCCACGTAATAAAAATTCTTTGTTGAATTGTTCAATTGGTTCCTCGTCAAGTCAACTGTCTTGGCGCAAGAGAAGGGAGCAGAGTGAGAAAGGGCCTTGTGAGATACATTATCTTAGCTGTTTATATTCATTTATTTGCAATAAAGAAAAAAAAATAGACACGACATTTTAGGCCCTTTAATGAGACGTCCTAAATCTTTGCATCGAAGCAAACTTAAAACCTTGCGTTGATCTTATAATAATAATATTTAGTAGAAATCCATAGGTATGGAGTTTAAAAGGTTTAGTAATGTACAACTTTAGGCCTAGTTTGATAGGCAACTAATCGGCTATTTTTTTAGTTGATTGGTTGTCTTCAGTTTGATTCTTCAAACAGTTATGAAATACACAGCTTTAAGCCTCGTTTGATAGACAATTAATCAGTTATTTTTTTAGCTGATTGATTGTCTTCAGCTGCTTGACTCTTCAAACAGAAAGCTGTTTAGAGAATAGCAAATCCTCATAGTTGTTTAGAGAGTAGCAGATGCAGATCTGATAGTTAATTTATGATAAACAGCAAAAAATGAAAACGCTTCTAGCCAAAAATGAAAACGCTCCTATATAGAAGCGTTTTCATCAATCAACCAAAATTTTGACTATCAAAATCAATTTTACCTTTTAATTGAGGTTCTTAGATACCTACTTTTAGGAACATTGTTTGTTCTTATAATTGTTTTATACAGTTATAGGTTATAAATAAAATGTTGACCTTAAACGAAAATAAAAATAGAAAGAGTTTCATAAATTTTTCATAGATGATTAAATAGTACAAGTGAACATGACTTCTCTAAAATATAAATTCTTATAAGAATATTCAACGAAATACTAAAATATATAATATTCATACCCTCATAATTTTTTTTAAAGTCATGTCCTTATAAATCATTTTACACATAAACAACTAATACTAAACAACTAATTTTACCAAACATCTCTAACAAACAGCTAATACAATCCGTTGGTCAAATCAGCTGATATAGTTAGCTATCAGCTAATAGCTGATAGAATCAACTAACAGTTAATGCAATCAGATGATTACCAAACATGACCTTACTATTAACTAATAGAAAGACTGCTTTCAAATTCTTCATTATTCAAATAAGTTAAATGTGGAATTGTTGGATTGCTTTTCTTTCAAAATCATTATCTTAATACTAAATCTTCAATATAAAGATGATGAATTGGAAGTAACATCATTTAATAAATTCTATTAAAATAATATCATTTTAATCACATTCAATCCAATTTTAAATTATTAAATTCGATTAAGTTTTTAAGTAGCCAATAACAAATTTTAGTATATAACAAACCAACTATCAATTTAGGGTTTGGTGTTTTCCTAAAAATAAATAATAGTTATTGTCACTCTATTTATATTCTTTCCTTACCCATTGGTTGGTTCATTGATATGATCATTTTTGACCTTGAAATTAAGCAAATGGACCCATCAACATAGTTGCACCTAAAAAACATCATACATTGTGGAATTTGTATAATGTATTGAACATATAAGAGAGAATTGGTCATTGATCTACATTTTAGGTACTAAGTAACACTCGTATGAATTAGATATTTTAAAACATAATTTGGATTACAAAACAGGTAGGATTGTATTATGTGTACTTTTGTTACCTTAAACAAATTTTCAGTATTAAGATATTTCAACCCTGTGCTACTTAATCTGGTTTACATATTTATATTATTTTTTTAAACGAGAGAATAGCTATTATCTTGAGGAATAATAATCCAAGATACAGTCAGGTATATCAACCCATACCTAAAAGCGACTATAGAAAACAGACGCCCGAGCAAGAGAGTGAGCTCTCCTATTCCCCGAACGCCTAATCCAAGATACAGAGATATTGTCTCTAGTACATAAAATATCCTTACAGTCTAAAATGATAAGACCAAAATAGGAAAAATCCAAAAACCTAGAGTTCAAAACATGGATAAGAAGTTGACTATCGGTAAAAATAGAACCTGCTTGTAGCATGCCATCACGAGCAAATAATAAGCACTGTCGAAGAGCAAGCGCCTCCGTCATCGCAGGACCTCCATTACCTTCCTCGTAGCCAGAAAGTGCTAATGAAAAGGAGCCCTCTCCGTCTTCAAATAGAATGCCAAATCCAAGAAGGCCAGCATCTGCAAAGATCGAGCCATCAATGAAAGCCAACCAACTAGAGAACGGCGTCATGACAGCTGCCGACCGAAATATATATTTATATAAATCTTATATAAATATGTGTATGAAATTTAATGGAACAGAGTAAAAACTAATTATTCGGAACAAATGATTGGATCCCTACTTTTTACTAGTTATGATTGAATGCGGCAGACAGGTGTTGCTTGGACGATACATTATGACACTTGTTATGGTGCCATTTTCTACACCCCTCGTTCATACTTTCAAGGCACCCTCACTTTGAGAAAAGCAAAATGTCTAATTTAGATGTCCCACTCTCACTTGCCTTAGTTTTAAAGAAATTTTCTTTAAAATCTATGATTGGTATAATTAATTATTAAATTTTGTTTAAAATAAAATCATAGTATGAATTTGATATGATTATAATTAATATATTTTTAATTTTGATTTTTTTGGTATAATTTTTTTACTTTATTACTATTTTTGAGATATCCATTAAGTAAAACTTTAATTTCACATAATTATTTTACAAATTCGTTTTAATTAATATCGGTGATAGGAACTTATTGTATTAATTAATAATTTTTTAATACATTTATTATTATTATTATTATGTTGATGTGAAGTTTATAAGATGAATCACGAGTAAGTCTGTGCTTATAACCTTATACTAATCCATTAATCAGGTGGGAATAATTAATTGTGATTAGGGTTTAGCATGAGTGATTAATCACCTAACCTAACTTCTATTTTACTCAAATGGTTGACTCTCTCATGATCATAGGTTTGATTTTTTCAACACTTTCACATTGTTGGTCTCCATAACGTGTAATCGAGGATTCAAATCTTCGTTTTCTTTCCTTTTTTCTGACGAACCAAACAAAGATGGTTTCTTTACAAGATACGTTTAAGCACGTAGAAATGGTCTTTGTGGACCATAAAAAAAGAAAGGTACGTTTAAATATTTATTAAAAAATTTAACTAATTCGGTCTGTCCAATTACAAAAATCTTGAACTAGTGAAATTTTTTATTCGATTTATTTTAATAGCTTTTATCTTTAAAATTGCTTAATTTATTAATTAATCTATCAATTTTTATAAATTAATAAATACTTATAAACTAAAAATAAATCAACTAATTTTCATCTAATAATCTCTTTTTTTCAATTAAACTGTAAATTATTCGATAAGTAAGGATAATTTCTTTTAATTATACTTCAAATTCTTTAATTTCTTTAATCTTTAGTCAATTTTATAACGGTCGAATTCCGGTTAAATCTTTTAAACTTATACATCTTATCTTAGTAGTTCAACTTCCGATCCAGTTTTTAAAACATTACATTTAAGCATATACTTAGTGATTAAATTGATTCAATTATGTTATATTTAATCATGATTCGAATGGGATGATTCTTGGGTAAGTTTGGACAAGCGATCACAAAATAACGTTATTTTAGTATAATTGATTAAAATAACATCATTTTGATCCAGATAAATAGAAATAACAGTAAATTGTAAATAAAAACAAAATTTGTTTTCTTTCCTTACTTATAAATTGTATGAAACCGGATCTTCCATTTATTTACTTAAAATTTCCATTACTAGTTCTCATTAATGATGCATTATTTTTATAAATTTATAAGTGAAAGAAATTATTTATTAAAATTTTAAAATTCATTAAAGTTATAAAATTCAAACCAGTTTCTTAAATTTATAGAATAAAATAAAATTATCTCGTATAATTTTACGAAAATAATGTTATTTTAATCAATGTTTAAAAAATTCAACCGATTCAGTCAATTCAACTTTAAAATTCTTGAACCGTCTAACTTTTCGGTTCGATTTATTTTAATAATTCTTGTTGTAAAAAGCTAATTAATTTATTAATTAATCGGTCAATTTTTATTAATTAATAAGTTTTTATAGACTAAAATAAATCAGTTAATTTTCATTTAATAATTTTTTTACTTAAGCTTCAAATTTTCAGTGGATAACAATAATTTATTTTAATCGTATTTCAAATTATTTAATTTTATTCAATCTTTAGTCAATTTTATAACAGCCTAATACCGATTTAATCTTTTAAACCTTAAACTTTTTATTTTTCCGACCTAACTTCCCGTTTGGATTTTAAAATATTGATTATAACAAACATATTTGAACAATTCCAATCATTTGGGAGCCCTGAAATGTCATCCCTACTCTAGCATGGAATGTCTTTGTAGCTTGTTAACGAAGGAAACTTGAAAGGGACTAGGAAAATATGTGGTCGATTGTCACTGAACCACAGCTTCTTTTCAACAAAACGATCAAATTATTGTCTTTACTACTAATTTTCAAGATGATTTTATTACAAGTTATCTTAGAACTAAAGAGATCGTGTCTTGTTCTTTCAAGTTAGTTGTTATGTCTCTGGTTTAACCGGTAGAATTTGTTTTTTGTACTTACTTAATTCAAAGTCTCCTGTCTATTTAGGAGTGTGAGACTTTTTCTTATTTTAATAATTTGGAAGATGAAACCAATAGGGGTTGCAATTGGGTCGGAGCCGAGCTAAGCCTGAGACAAATTCAACCGGTCGAGTTGAGTTGACCAAGCTTCAATTTTTTTAAACAAAACGATATCGTATTGTATTTTTAATTTTTTAAAAAATTGGTTGGCTCGATTCGATTCATTGCTATCTCTAAAAAACATGTTAAACTTAAAAATATTATTTAGATTAAATTCGTTATTTAATTTTGAGTTGTTAATTTATTAAATATATTGTGTACGAGTTCTTACAATAATAAATTACAAAATTTCTATAATCTTTAAAATTGTAGAATTTTTTTATTTTCAAATTTTCAAGAAAATACTATTCTTTTATAGTTTCGTCAAAAAACAAAAAAAAAGTGATATAATTATTATATGATATGATGACCTAATTTAATTCTTAAACTTTAAAGATGATAATGGTCCGATCGACCGAAGCTTTTTCTTTTTTTAATGTAAATTTAAAATCAATGTTATTTTTCAAAAAGGCTGTAGCTTTGGATTGAGTTGGGCTGGATCAAGCAACCTGAGCCCTAGCTTGAAAATTTTGAAAAATAAAGTCGAATTAAACTGACAAAAGTTGAGCTATTTTATCAAATTTATTAAACCTAACCCGAATTAATTAAATACAATTTAAAATAATTATTTATTCTATTTATATAAAATTATTAGATTGAGTTAAATTTAATTAGTACGAGTTTGATTTAATACTTGTATAAATTGTTATGTCAGTAATATATGATTGATCTACTTGTAACGTTCATATATTATATGTTTTGTCATTATTTTAATAAAATTTATTGAAAAATTAATATGAATAAAAAATTAAAAAATTGAGATTACTAAATCACATAAAAAAATATTTTTTCCATTATTACATACATTTCATAATTTATTCAATACACATAAAAAAATGTTCATCTGAAAATTTCTTCGTCATTAAAAACAAGTTAGTTGCGGTGGCCTATGAATCTGTGCAGAAAATGCCAAAATCCTGAGAGGCTATGTCAATCAATCAAGTATTTATTTATGGAATTGTGCCTGAACTGGTTGAAAATGGACTACGTTGTTACTACGCAAACATTATATATACTTTCTTGCTGACACAAACCTTAAACTTGTTCATTTCTAGTTCTAGATAACTAACTGTTCCTGAATGAGATGAACCAAAGTAAGTGTAGAGTTGTTAACAGACAAGTTCCTACTATGACTGGGATTTGTTTCCCAAGATTAGTCAGTCATTCATGGGTTATAAAATTAGGCATGACATTTCTTCCGATCCAATTCGCTTTAGTTCGGACCAGTTTAAAGTCGATAAAATTAGTCCAACCTCTTACTATAGTCACTCGTAGATTCTAAGATTAGGTATAACATTAGTTTCAGTTTGGACTAATCCCAAGTTGATGAGATTAGTTCAAGTTGACAGGTTTTTTGGTCGAGATTGAACTTTTTTTAATTTACAAGCTTTTGGTCAAGTTTGAACTAGTCCAATGACTACTAACTCATACTAGGGTCATTTATAAGTTCTACTGTTAGGCATAGCACTTATGTTTTGACCCAACAGGATTTTTGGTAGAGATTGAACTTTTTTTAATTTACGAGCTTTTGGTCAAGTTTGAACTAGTCCAATGAGTACTAACCATACTAGGGTCATTTATAAGTTCTCCTGTTAAGTATAGCATTTATGTTTTGACCCAATTTGCATCAATCAAAATTAGTTCTAAGTTAAAGAATTAATCCGAGTTGACAGGATTTAATATTCAGATTGATTTTTAAAATTTTGTTTAAGGTCTTGATCAGGGTTAAATTTTTCGATTCTAACCGAATCCGAAATCCCCGTAACATTGTTTTCATTTATTTTATTTGTCTTATTTTAATACAATAAATTACATAACTTTCGGGATTTTTCTAATAAATGACTATTATACCCCCGATATTAAAATGGTTGATACAAGAAGTTTAACGATGTGAGTTTAAAATATAAATCATGTCCAATCAAAAAGTTACGGTTCAAGTACAACTGTGACAAATAATTTTTTAAAATAATAAAAATTTTAATAAAAGTTTTATTATTTTATTATTAATTATATACACATTATTATTAATTATATAAAAATTTTATTATTAATTATTTAATACTCCCTCCTATTCAAAATAAGTGTCGTTTTAGAGGAATGCACACTTATTAAGAAAGTTAATGAAATGTCTGATATACCCT
Organism: Erythroxylum roraimae; assembly: GCA_027568915.1. Taxonomy (NCBI): domain Eukaryota; kingdom Viridiplantae; phylum Streptophyta; class Magnoliopsida; order Malpighiales; family Erythroxylaceae; genus Erythroxylum; species Erythroxylum roraimae. Next base: position 1,133,574 of record JAOSBL010000211.1, read on the forward strand.
TATTAATTACATGTTAAAGTGCTTTGAAAATATAATCTGTGTAATTAAGATATGAGAGAAATTAAAGGATAATTTTGGAAGTAAAATCATAAATATGCATAAAAAGTCACAAACGACACTTATTTTGAATAATTAAAATCCCTCTAAAACGACACTTATTTTGAATAGGAGGGAGTAAAATTTTATTTTATTCTATTATATATGATTTATATTTAAAAATAATTTATTTATATTTTTATTTATATAGAAATATATACAAAAAATCAAAGAATAATTTTTTTTATACTTTATATTTTTATTCATAAAATTTTTATTAATTTTTTATTTTATTATTAATTATATATAATTTATTATTAATAATGTAAAAATATTATTATTAGGGTAAGGATAAATAATATAAAAATATTACTGATTATATATAATTTTTGTGGACTGTAATAAATGAATATGAAAAAAAGGGTTAGGGTTAGAAGAAATAATTGGTATTAAGAAAAATTATTAAGGGTATATTAGGTAGTATGTATTTATTAGTTTACGTTCCATCCTAAATCTCCTGAATCGGAGGTTTCTTATTTTCACTGTCTATGATGGAATAGAACATAACATGAAATTTTCCGCTTCCATCCCGTTCCGTTCTATTTTATTATAAAACTTTCAATCAAATAATGACAGTGTGGTACGTTCTATCCGGTTCCATTACCAACCCCTCAACTAAACATGACAATAATTTAATATCATTTTGCAGTAATTTAAGTCTAGTTATATGGGCTTAAATCCTATCGAATTTTGAAACGAATGCAAATTGAAAGCAATTAATATTATATTGAACCGAACCAAACCAACGACAGAGTCAGACTACTCCAATGTCATCTCCAACAAGAAGTTGCCTCAGGCACTTACCTGGTGATGAATGTTGATGAGATGGGGACCTGTGTCACCTGACCTTTGTGTGCTTACTCCTCTGATGGGTTATCAGCAAATTTAGGCCATTAACAGGCACGCGCAGAGTTGGGTGATCCATTCATTGAAGGACTGCTGTGGTGGGTTACTCACTTCATCCACTTGCAGACTGATTGATAGGTGGTGATGCTAATGGCCCACCCACCCGGCCCAGCCAGTATGACAGTTTCTGTTGGGGCCCATGTTAGGTCCAACCAGAGGCAGTCGAGTTCGAGCTCGAGTCCGACTAAGATTTACTTTTTATTTTTAAAATAAAAAAATAAAAAACAATATATTTTTTGTTATAGAAATTGGGTCTCAGGCTAATTACGATAACTAAGCTTGTACCCAAAATTTTAAAATTAAGCCCAAGGCCTGATCAATCCAAACTTAAAATTTGAGCCCAAGGCCCGATTAATCCAAACTTGACTGTTAACTATGGGTCTGACCGGGTTCGGCCTCAAATGCCATATCCGCTGGTATTGATATTTGGTATAATTTAAATAATATTTTTTAAAATTATAACTTAGTTGAAAGTTGATAATAGTGTTAAAAAAATAAAGATTAAAATAATTAAAATAATTAGAAGATGTTGTTTAAGGTAAGTCCACCATGACAAATATCTTCCACGAATGCCAGGCTTCACCCTACCCGATTCATACGACGTGGCGCGAAACGACAATTGTCAACACCTAAAACGCGTCGAACTTACTTTTTCTAATTTTCTAAAGTTAATTTTCTCTTTTCCTACAAAAGATTGCAAATTTAGAAAATAATTAAATAAATACCATTTTTTTCTTACATATACTTTTTAAATATCAATTCATTATTTGATTTTATAATTTATGCTTATTTTTATTTTTATACATTATTTATTTATTAGTTTCTTTTATCTTAAATTCAATACCGTTCTTTATGTTTTATATATTCTAAGTAAAGAAAAAAAGACCTTTATTTTGTCTCTTTTTTTTAGTACAAGAGTTAAGACTTAAGAGTGGATTCCTTATAAAAAATAAAGACTCTGTTTGACAATCAGCTGATTGTATTAGCTGTTAGCAGATTCTATCAGCTGTTAGCTAGTAGATGATTCTATTAGCTGATTTGACCAGCGAATTATATCAACTGTTTGTTATTTGATGTTTGGTAAAAAATAAAATGAGACAAAATAGAGGTTCTTTCTGTTGCCTATTTTGTTCTTCATAATAGTAAACCCTAGGTAGGTGTCCTTTCTGTCATTGTCCAAGACCAAGCCTACTTAAACTCCGCATTTCAGTGTGATTTTCGTTAACTATTGTTGTTGTTATTGTTATAGAATTATATGTTTTTGAACTTTTTAAAATTTTGCATGAGTAAAAAGTTATTATTATTGTGATATTTTTAAAAAGTATTTCTTTTTAAAATAAATACATATTTATTAATTAGTTTCATTGAAAGCTTAAGAAAAATAATAAAATAAGCGTATATTTATGTAATAAAATGTGATAGTTTTTTTAAATATTAACTATATAAAAATTTAGAAAATAAGTTAAATAAAAATAGAGTTAGAGTTAATCATAAAGTCCTAATTTAACAAGAAGTAGGAATTATTTTAAATATAAAATTAATTAATTTCATGTGAGAAAGAACACTAAAGACTAAAGTCCTAATGCAGCAGCAAGTAGGGTTTAATAGCAAGTGTGTTTCCCTGCCACTCATCTCTCTCCCGTTTCTGAGAGAAGGCCGTGTACAATCAAACACCCGATCGCTGTCTATCACTGTCTTCTTTCTTCTTTCCACCACTAATCTTCTCTATCGAGAAAGAACAGGCAAAAGGGTATCCAAAGACGGTGGCTTTTTGGCTTTTCTTTGCCATTTTCGATACGGAGTGATTTGAAACCGGTTCTGTTTTTGTCGAATTGGTTCGGTAGTTTCTGGACAGATGGAATATCTTAGTAGCAACTCTGAGCTTAGGATCGGACTCTCTAATGGCGAGTTTGCCAACGAATCGTCCTCTATGAGACTTTCTTCTTCTGTTTCTGCTTCGTTGCGGAGAATAGAGTTCCATCCGGCGAGAAAGCCGTTTTCTGTGTTCGAGAATAGATCGGATGATTTCCAGATTGAGACTCTAAACCCTGATTTTGGTTGGAAAAGACCGGCCCAGGAGTTGAATCTTGGCCAGAGCTCGAAGAAGCCGGACGTGTCGGATATTGTGGAAAATGGGTTGGATCCTGAGTTCAATTTTGGTATTACTTTCAGGAGAATCGTGAGTTCTTTCTTTAAGGACTGTTTTTTGGTGGAGACTTGGTAGATTTTTCTTTTTTCTATATCGAGACGTTTTTCTATGCAGAAGTTTTGTTCTTTAAACTTATCCCCCGCATGATTATATATTGAAAGGTTGTCTACTCTTTGCGATTGTTTTAGTTGATAAGACGTTCTTTTGCCTCTTTATATTGCTTTATTTTGTATGGGATCACCTACTGAGCTAGTTGATTTGAGTTCTGAATTGAACATTTTCAAATTATGATTCCTCTGGCTACTTTTGTTTATTTGACTCGGGCTTTCACGTTAATGGGAATTTGCTGTAATCTCTAGGTACTTAATATTATGGGTTTTATTCATATGAATTTTCTTTTACATGTTTATTTCCCTTTTTCGAGGCATATAATGATAGTTGCATCCGTGAATAGTTTGATTTCAATTGCTTTCTTTTTGTCAAGTAATCTCCCGATGCATTTGTTTTTTATGATCAAATTCTTTCTGTTGGCAATTACTTTAGTGGCTTCTTTGATTGGGTTATGTCATTTGGCAGTGCATTGCTCTATTTGGCTTATGAATATCTGGAGCTTGCTTATACGCAACCTTTCCAGTTGTTTATTCCCTATGGAATTTGTGAATGCATTTTCAGGGTGCTGGTTTAGAAAATCTTGGAAATACGTGTTTTCTCAATTCAGTGCTGCAGTGCCTGACATATACCGAGCCCTTGGCTGCATATTTGCAAAGTGGCAAGCATCAAAATTCCTGTGAGTATCTCTCATTTTTGTTTCGTCCACCTCTAGTATGCTTTATTCTGACATGCTGAATGGCACATATATTTGCATGCACACATCTGTGTAAGAGCTGTAGTTCTTGTATTCCGTTGTTTGTGTCCCCAATTAACTCTTTAACTAGTTCTTTATACAAGATTATGACTCAGTTAATAGAAATGATTACCAAAAGGGGGCGGAGTTCAATAAAAATAACAAGTTATTATGTCCGAGAAGTTTGGGTCATAGTTAGACCTTTTTTTTTCAGTAGGGTGACACCATTATACTGCATGTGGCTCTTTACATCTTTACAGTGGTTAACTCTCAATTTTCAGGGTGAGGAATTTCTGTAAAACATTGTGAAGGATCGTTGTAGGGAGCGTCTCTTCAGAAAATTATCGAGTGATTTGTTGATTTATGTAATTTAGCACTGACAAATAAAAGTTTTGTTTCCCCCTTGGGGGGTTCCTATAAATGCTTCCCTTGTATCATTTATTTACCTAATTAATGCTTATGCCTTGTGGGGAACAATAATGTTTAGATCTTTAATGGTTATGTTTGTGTCTTCTGCCTCTTTTGAAGATTTTATGTGATTGTTTTTGTTTCTATTCCCTTTGATTCTATTCATAGAATTACATAACCTTGTACGTGTCCATGTTTTGTTTAATGTAAATCAGTTATACTGATCAGTTTCATTATATTTTTGGTTTATTTATGAAGGCCATGTTGCTGGTTTTTGTGCATTGTGTGCCATCCAGAAGCATGTTAGCCGTGCATTGCAATCAACTGGGAGGTCTCTAGTCCCAAAGGATCTGGTCTCTAACCTGCGATGTATCCTTCTAATATTTTACATGATTATTTCTGATCTTTATTATGTAGCTAGAACTTTTGTAGCCCAATTTTTTAAGTCATTTCTCATATGCACGAGGCAGATTTATTATTTGAAAATCATTGAGATATTGGTTTCACTCTGTCTTACTGCTTTTAAAAAATTTTCTTTTCTTATCCTTGGAGTAAACTGTAAATTGTTTAATACGCTATTTATTGATGGAGTTATTTCTGAAATGTGTTATTCCTTAGTTGTGCAGCTTTAAAAGCTACTCCAAAGTCCTGATAGGCAGATTACTCTTTACAGTTTTTGTGTTTTATGATTTGTTATTCTTGACCAAATATTAGGCATATCTCGGAATTTTAGAAATGCCAGACAGGAGGATGCACATGAATACATGGTGAATTTATTGGAATCAATGCATAGATGCTGCTTGCCTTCTGGAGTGCCCACTGAATCCCCCGCTGCTTATGAAAAGAGTTTGGTACACAAAATCTTTGGTGGTCGCCTCTGTAGTCAGGTAACTTTTTGTCCTGATTTTCTAGCTATAATCTATCCAATTTGAATACCTGGACTTCAGAATAATGTTGGTAAACTTGTTTGATGACTAATGATGTCATTAGTTGGCGGGATTCATGTTAAATCTTAATTTTGGTACATTTCGCTTTCTTTGAAATTCATTTACTGAAAATTGACCTTAAAGTGGCCCTTTTCTGTTGGTTGGGTTTTAGAGATACTTATTTCCTAAAAGTTAATTTTATTTTCTCTACACATGGATTTATATCTTTTTTGTGGTAATATTTCAGGTTGAATGCCAGCAATGTTCCTTTTGCTCCAACAAATTTGATCCATTTTTGGATTTGAGCCTTGAAATAGTAAAGGCAGATACTTTGCCTGTTGCCCTTCGAAACTTTACTGCTGCAGAGCTGTTAGACGGAGGTGAGAAGCAATATCAATGCCAGAAATGCAAGCAGAAAGTGAGAGCTAAGAAAAGACTTACTGTTCACAAGGCGCCTTATGTGCTTACCATCCATCTAAAGCGGTTTCATGCACATGATCCTGGGCGGAAAGTTGACAAGAAAGTTTCATTTGATCGTTCATTAGACATGAAACCATTTGTTAGTGGTTCCTACGTGAGTGATCATCGTTTTCAATTATGTTAATTCTAGCATTAGATGTCTTCTCTTGGCATATTAAGCTTATACTGATTCTTCAATGAGTATAACAAAATGAGGCCTTTCGCAAACACTTTACGCCCCCCTCCCCACCCCCTTCTCCTCCATTACACGTTATAGCCTACCTTATGGGATTTCTCGCTTTGTTGGGAATTTCTTGTTCGCATGATCTGCATGAACTATTTTTTTAAAAACTGGTTCAGGTTTTGGGAACTTTTTTTAAGGGTATTAAGCTGGGGCAAGATGCAAATTGCTACATCAGCCAGTGCTTCACTTAACCATTTTTTCTGTTGGCACTGATGGGTGAATGAAATGATTTTTATAATAATCAAAGATTATTCTTATTCTGGTGGATTTTGCAGCTTGATTCTTAGCAGTCTTGTTGATCTGATGAGAATCTCTACTCAATGTACGATCTCAGTGGGTCTCTATTACCATTTTTAAGAAGGCTTGGTCATGCTACTTAGAGTTTTGAAGTATAGATATTGGGATAATGCATTAGATGCTCGTCCCTGCAGATACTGGAACAATGTGTAAGATACTAAGTTTCCCTTTCTGCTTGGCAGGAAGGAGATTTAAAGTACAGCCTTTATGGGGTGTTGGTACATTATGGTCATAATACGCATTCTGGCCATTATGTTTGCTATGTCTGCACATCAAGTGGTATGTGGTACCTCCTCAATGACAATCAGGTCAGAAACCGTTGAATTTTTAATAATCTATGCATAGAATCCCAAATTAACATGAGTGCAATTTTCAGTGCTATTCATTTGTAGAAGCTACTGATTATTTGATATAATTTGATGGAACAGGTTCGCCAAGTTAGTGAGAAGACTGTTCTAGAGCAAAAGGCTTATATGTTGTTTTATGTTCGTGATAGAAAGAACATTGCCCCAAGAAAGCCAGTTGATATTTTTCAGAAAGAAAATGTGAAAACCAATGTCAGCAATAACAGTGTGAATTCAGTTCTCAAGCAATTTTCTAAACAACTTGCAGATAATGGTTCCAATAGTGGAATAAATACTGGAGTCTTTCCTGTTGCATATAACAAGGAGGCATTGATTCGGAGTTCAAACAAAATCCTTTTGAAAGAGGAACTATCCCTGCAGAATAACAGTGTCATGGTGGCTGCCTGCCCAGCTTCAAAACAAGATGTTGTTGTGGGACCTACTCCAAGTGTAGGTTTGCTGAATAACGCATCCAAAGTGGATTCTTCCAAAAACCCACAGCAGGGAGAATGCTTCTCACCTTCAACTCCATCTGTAAATTACAATGACAATTCTAAAATTGAAAATGCTACTGAAACGACTGCAGCAAAAGTCAGTGACCATAGGGAGACCCCACAAAAGGTAACCAGATATTTAATGCTGTAATGAGCAATGACACCCCTTTTATATTTGATTTCTAACTTCTGGATATGTTATATATTCAGATTAATTCCATCTTAGACGGTGGTGCTCCAAGTGAAGTTTCACCCGGAGATTTATGTGGTAAAAAGGCAGTCAAGGCCCCAAAGGCAGCTGTATGTCAGGAATCCAATGTTTCAATATTGAATAAAACAGATTCTGTAATATTTCCATGTAAAAGTGTTAATGAAAGGAGTGAGGTGATTACACATCTCTATTCTTCTTGAAATTTATGGATGAGATTCAGTTGGCCAAGTTTTAACATGCCTATTATCCATGTTTAGGGTGGTCGTCCCGCCAATGACAGAGCTGCTGGGAATGCTCCAAGTGATCAGGTTCATAATTCTAATCAAGGAAGTGCACATGAGCCAATGGAATCATCACCGGCTTTAATTGTGTCAAATTTATGCTTACATGGAAAAGCTTCTGATGGAACTGTTTGTAGAAAATTTAAACGAAAGTTTAAGAAGTGTCAAATCTCAAGAATCCATGTTGGTTTAAGTTTCTTTAGGGCATCCTTGGGACTACAGATGAAGAAGAAACATAAGAGGAGCAAAAGATATTCTTTAGATACTCAGAATCTTCTTAAAGAACAGTTGTTGGATAATAATTGTGTTTCTTCAGAGGCAGGGCCATCTACATCCAAGAAATCCTCGACGTTGAACATGTCGCCTGCAGAGGACGCTCAGAGAAAGGGTCATGCATCCGATCATAAACAAGTAACTGTTGGACAAAAGGTTGGTGATGACTCCCTTACAGATATCACTATCGGAGAAGTAACAGCAAGAAATAGTGACAATGGTGCTGTTCTGGCAACAAATAAGCAACAAAATATTTCTATCTCAAATTTTGTACCAACTCAGCAGGATGCAAGAAAACTGGATTATGCTAAAAATTGCAGCAGAGATGTCTCAGAGGAAGGAAGTATACCTACTCGAGATGTGCAAGAGCGAACTGGTAATGCCATCTGTCTACCCCGGTCATTTGTGTCACTTTGTCTTTTTCACTTAGCTGCTGTTTGTTGTTTCAAAATGAATACCTTGGTCAACATTTGTTATTCTTCAGTTTCACATTGCTAATCATTTTTCTTTGTCTTTCTTTCTGACAGTTGCATGCTGGGATGGTATTGAATTGCCTTCATCTGTTATATTAGAATCTAATGTTGCACAAAATTTCAGCACTGGCTATGTACCGGATGAGTGGTAAGCTCTTTTCCCTTTTTATAATTGTATCTTAAGATGAGTGGTAGGACTTGATTTGTTAAGGGAGCTATAAGCTTGTCTTCTGTTGAAACTTAGTACAAAATGTTCTAGCCTTAGCTGGCATTTTCAATCTTATTATATCATGACTAATTGACACATTTTCCATCAGTTGGGTTCTCATGACTTGGGAGAATTTAGCTCGTCGCCTTTCTGCTTGTTAGGATTTTATTTTTTGGTTATAATCGCCCGCAATTCTTTGCTCTCCCAAAGCTTTTGTGTTATAAGGTTCACTCATGGGCAAAATGTTTCCGAAAAGCTTGTCATACTTAACATGAAAAGAGTATGATCACTTAAAAGGATGGATCAGTTTTGAGTGATTTGCATCAACATTGTGACGGACTTGTGCATTCCTAATCTTATGCAGGGATGAAGAATACGATCGGGGAAAGAGAAAGAAGGTTAGACAATTCAAGCACCAGTTTGGAGGTCCAAATCCTTTCCAGGAAATCACAACCAAAAAAGCACAACTTAAGAAAGCGAAGATTAACCGATCTAACTCCGCAAATCAACCATTCAGGATATGAACTTTCACATGTTTGATGACTGGCAATGATCTCTATATGTTCTATGTTGTATGTAGAAATATCTATTCTTTTTTTCCTGAGCCTAGCTAGAATTCTTGTAATGTCACAGTTTTGTTTTGTTCTGTGGGCCTTTACATAATTGTTACCATTTTATCCACTTTGCAGAAGAATTGAGGCTGTAGTTGATTTGTGAACTGGATTCTGAATTGTTCCTAATATAAAGAGCAGAGAATTTGGTCCTTTATATGTTTTATTCAGTTGAAGATCTAAATAGTGGGATTTAATAATTCTTTGATGGACTGGAAAGAATGAAGGGATTCCTTTTGAACTCCATGAAAGGAAGGTTCAAACATGAGCTTCTCTGAACAGGTTCTGATTCTGGGACAAACTCAAGAGCCCCATAGCACTTGAGATTTATCATGAACATATCTTAACTAAAAGTTGAAGGATGGCTCTCGTATCATGCATTTGTTGATTTAGTTGGTCAGCAGAACATTTGCAATTAATATCCAGCAGGTTTAGCCTCAAAAAGACTTGGATTCAGGACCATTGGAGAAGGTCAATAACTAATATCCAGTCAGGTTTGGCCCTCGAATCCATTTTGTGGAGTATGGTTGTAGATAGAACATTATCTGATGTTGAAAGATATCAAGATCATATGACTATACCCTTTAACTACACAAACATACTGAAACATAGATTAAGGTAGCTATTGTTGCTGCATCCATCACAAGCTCTTCCTATTGCATTGAGATATTTATACATTTGACTGTTTACAATTTAGATCATCAAAATAATGAAAAATTCTTTAAATACCACTTGAATATAAAACTTACTTTTAAATTGGTAGATGTAACAAGCCACAAATTCTGTCAACTTTGCAACATATTACTAAAATCATATGACAGTTCTGTCTCTACTGTACTTCACGCTACTGCTATATCTGTTAATTATGAACATTGTCTTAAAGCATAAGCTTTGCTGGCAAGAATATGAATACTACAAAATAAATAGAGAGACAAGATCATAAACAACTCTATCGGTTGATTTTCTGATACTCGTGATTCTCAATCAATGCAAAATCATCTATCTGTGGCTTCCTTCTTATTTAATTCTCATCAATATAAAATCAAATCCAGCCTAAACAGGGTTGATAAATCTAATGTTTTTAAAATGGGATTGAAAGTTAAACCGATAAGACAAAAATTTTAAGATTTAAAAGATTTATTCGGTACTAAACTGTCGTAAAATTGGATAAAGATTAAATACAATTAAAAATTTAAAATATGGTGAAAGCAGTGTTTTAAAAACCGGCCGAACCGGTCAGTCGGACCGGAGAATCGGTCACTCGGAGCATGAAACGGTCCGATTTAGCCTTTATTTTTTGTGAGTGATTGACCTGTTTATTTTGCAGTCGAATCGGTAAAAATCACTGAACCGGCCGGTCTATTTAAAATGTCTTGATTTTGATGATTTCAACTTGAATGAATATTATTATTAGTGATTTTTTTAATCTTTTTGATGAAATATGACTAGTGAGCTTATCTTATTTTGTGTTGTGTTGGTGAACTTAAAAAAAAAACTTGTATATTTTAAAGTTTGAAGGTTTAAGTTAAATTTACAATTAGATAAATAATTAAATAGTATGTT
>JAOSBL010000211.1:1156087-1169158 GCA_027568915.1 Erythroxylum roraimae
GTTTTTGTTCTTTTTATGAGTTCTCAATTGGGTCAATCTTTTTTTCTCGGGATTGCTGATTCATGTTTATGATTGGCGTAGGAGTAGTTTTAAGAGGATTTTTGGTGGCTGCAATTTGCGTTGTTTTGTTTGTCGGTATTGAGGAAAAGTTGGAATTGGTGCTAATGCTGTGTATTGGTGTAAATTTGTAATCTTTGATCATTCGATATTTGCAAAATTTGGTCTTAATGTTGGTTCTTTATGTTGAGATTTGCGTTAGGAGGACTTCTGCGCGTTTATACTGTAATCTGGGAAGTGTGTGCGTCCCTTTGGTTTCGTGAACAACTTATCGTGGTTTTGGATGTTGATGGTAGAGTTAATTTAAATCCCTGTTGTGACAATCTAATTTAACGAGTTTTCTCAAGTTAAGATCCTAAACTTCTGAGATTCACATAGAGTCCGTGCGGCTGTCAACAAATCTTTACTGTGTGTGCTGTAGTATACGCTTTCTTAAGCTCAATTGGTCTAACTTAGACCCCAAACAAAAACTATCTCCTTTTTACATTCGTAATCCAAATAAGACATTTGAAATTGAAGTTGGGTTGAGGTTTTCATTTGGAAGTGCTGATGTGACGGATAGGTGCATGCCATACGTTCTGTGAGTATAACTAAAGCTGTTGGATGTTCATTACAGCCAAAAAGTGGATTTATAGCAATTCGTATATGAGTTTACACAACTCAGAGACAAATTTCTTAAAATCTCCACGTAGAGGGTGCGATTATGTAGTTGTGTTTATAGAAATTTGCATTTGCTGTGTAATTTGTTTGTCTATGCCCATCAGATTTGCTTCTGTAGGGTGTGCTCTTATGGGCTGGATCACTTCTTCACTTGAAGAAGTTTCCTGATTTCTCTTACTTACTCCAACTTTCTTTTGCCTGGAACAGGTTGTTGAGGTTTCCACCTCAAAGACAGGCAAGCATGGACATGCCAAGTGCCACTTTGTAGGGATTGATATCTTCAATGGGAAAAAGCTGGAAGATATTGTCCCGTCATCTCACAATTGTGATGTAATGCTATCTTCCACATATATCTCTTCTTCTTTTTTTAATATGTATTTTTTGTTCTTGCAAAGGCTTGTTGGATTGCTATTCTTTTATTGATTCAGTTCTTTTTTCCAGGTTCCCCATGTTAACCGTACTGATTATCAGCTCATTGATATCTCTGAAGATGGATTTGTAAGTTATTAGTTTTGCCACCTGAAATATTCTTTCATAAAATCTTCAATTGAAACAAAGTTTGAGGCCTCAAATGTAACCTCTTTATTCATACAGCACATGTTCCCTCATGAGTCGCGCTGACTCCTATTCCACGGCATGAGCTTTGGAGTATGATAGTATTCAACTATAAACTTGCATTTTTAATGTCATCCATCTTTTTCTATAAACGTGGTAAACATTAATGTTCTAGAGAATGTAAAACTGTGAAACTTTCTTCGAAACACTGAATGATGGGGTTTGGTATCAAATCAAGTACTTTGTTATTCTCATGTTGATACTAGTAGATATACAAATATCTTTAATACAATTGATTTGGTTCAATCATCTTTCAGGTGAGTCTTTTAACTGAAAATGGTAACACCAAGGATGACCTGAGGCTTCCCACCGACGAAAATCTGCTCACCCAGGTGTGTACCGCCTTTTACCCTTCTTATCCCTTCCCAGTTGCGATGTGTGTTTGTGCAAAAGTTTGAGGTTTGAGTCCTTTGTGATAATCTGATGAATTGGCTGGCCAAAGAACTGAAAATTTTTCCATGAATTTGTCTAATGTGTTAGATTAAAGATGGGTTTGCTGAAGGGAAAGACCTTGTGGTGACTGTCATGTCTGCAATGGGGGAAGAACAGATTTGTACCCTTAAGGACATTGGTCCCAAAAATTGAATGTGATGATGCTGTAGCATTAGCTACTGCTGATGGCTAACAATGGATTCTACTATGCATGTGTACAAGAAACTGTTCTAAAAGACTTATTTTAGGCGTGTAAGTTAAAACTTGTTTGAGGATTGTAATGTTGGAGATGGAGGAGCCGATTTCCTTATTGGGAAAAACTCTGTGTCCTCAGCAAGATTTATATATGCAATAAAATTCCTATCACCTAATTTGTGTTGCTTTGTGATGAATAAAGGTATGTGACATGTTTTTAAGTTTAGCTTCAATCATACCTAAACCCAAACTGGAATTCTAGTCGAGCAAGGATCGAGATTAAAATAATGTCATTTTGTTAAACCGATATAAACTAGTTCGGATTATCTAAACTCGATCTTCAAATCCGAATTTTAGTCGATTAGATTAAATCTATAAATTTCACTTGAATTAAGTTTGTTATTTGATTTTATGTTGTTAATTTACTAATCAGATAATCTAAAACACATGATTATTAAGTGAATTGACAATTTATTCAATATAGAAAATAATGATTGCATTTTCAAGTATTTATACAATATATATCATATTTAAATTGAAATTACTATTTTATTCTAATAAGTGTTTAAATATTAAAAATCATTATATAAGTATCCAAATTTTATAAAATTTGTCCTTAAAGGTTTGTAGTTTGAATAGTAAATTCTATAATTAAAGTGCTTAGACACATTAAAACAAAGAAAAGCCTCCCATCTTCTTGGAGTTTCGTGTTTCGTACATGGAAAACAATTCGTGTGTGACATTGAACTAGAGATGGTAATTGGGCTCGAGTTTGATTTTTTCAAAAAAAATTGGGCCTTGGATCGAATTTAGATTCAAGTTGTTAAGTCTAAGACTGGATATATATAAATAAAATAATGTCATTTTTATATTTTTAATTAAAAACATAGTTCAAGTTAGGCCGAGTTGTCTCGAGTTTAATCGAACTTGGGCTCAAACCCGCTTATGGGCTATTACTATCCTTACATGTAACATCCATCTTAAACACGTACGAGATTATTTCTTCTTAAAAATAAAAAATTCACATATATCATCAAAGAATTAAAACAAGAGAGACAATAATAACAAAATCCGACATTATAATTAGAATTATTAAATAAAAAAGACAAAAGATAAGAACATGTCAGTAGGTACTATGTCCGAGTCAAAACCAGCAGTAAGTAGTAATAAACGGCCATCTGCTCTACGCCGTTAAAGAAAAAGTCAAGTCGGTCCAAAAGTAACGGAGATATCAACGGCTTCTGTTATCTCCCACCTGAGTCAATCCCGGTCAAAGACACAGATATATAATATAAATTTACCTTCACCTCTCTCTCTCTCTAATCAAATCTTGATTCTTGACTGGACCCGATTTGCAGATACAATCTCTAGTAATCGCACAGGTTCCGGGTCGAAACGTTCGGGTTCTATTGTAAATTTGTAACTGCTCGTGGCTTTACTCCCTGTGTAGAGGAGAGAGACAGAGAGAGAGGGGAGAGAGATACCCGGCCATGGCTGAAAGTGAGAGCTTTGAAGCTCTCCACGTGTCAGCGGAGCATGAAGTACCACATGAAGATGAGACAAACGACAGCTTACGAGAAGATGAAGAAGAAGAGTACGATGAAGAGGAGAGGGGACAAAGTGAGTTACAGCGACGCGGCTAGTTAGCAACTGCGGAGGAGTTGAGGGAGGATTCGTTAAAGGTGACGACTTCGTCGGCGGTTGTGTTGGAGACTGATCGATGCAGTGGTATTTTAATGATACATACATATATATATATATATATATGTATATATTTATTTGTTTGTTTTTTTGTTTGGATAAGTAGTGTTTTGGTGTTGAATTACGTGGTGGTGTTTGGCAGGTTTGCTGGTGAATTCAGGTTCGAAGACTCATTTGGAAGCTGAACTTAAGGTTTGGGGATTTCTTTTACTATCATTTTGAGTAAATTTCTGGTCTTTTCAGGATCATCTTGAGTAGTTTGGTGAGGAACTTCTTTTCCATTATGAAGGAAATTCAAAGTTTTTTTGTGTTCTTGAGTGTTATATAGTAAGGCAGTTGTGGTGATGCGAAGTGGTATCTCTTGTTGATGTTGGTAAATCTTTCTGGGGTTTAAGAATTTTAGGAAGCGATTCTTGGTGGCAGCCCTAGGTCTGCAGTGAGATTTCCTATCTTCTTCTTTAGATGCTTTAGTATGCTTCAATGTCTGTTTACTGATATCTACTGCGGTGTTGACCAATTGCTTCATTTCTTGGTAGTCTGCTGGAAGTGGAAGACGGCAAGTGGCTTTGCAATATTATGAATAGTCCTGACGAATGTAGACAATGACACTAGTATTATGAAGTTGTGTTTTCAGGATAGTTAATGCTTGTAGGTAAGAAATATGGGATTTGTGACTTATCAGGACTCTTGCATTGATTAAGTCAACAAACCAGTTTAGAGGCATAAGTTATAGCGTTATATTTTCAGTTGTATTCGTGCTAACTACAATATGCTTATAATGTGAGAAAGCATAGCATGGGTAAGAAAAACATGAGGCAAGAAGAAACAAATAGAAAAGAAAAGTAGCACACACCTGCTTGAAATGTATATTACTGTTCCCCTTTTTCTTTCATTCTCCAGAAGTCCTAATGAGAGAACAAATATGCACTATTATCAAGGGTGGTTTTTGTGTTGGACTGCACAAATTAAGAAACCAATTGTAATTCAATTTCAAGAGTCATATTGGTTTACCCATCATCTGAGCTCCAAAATTAGAAAAAATTTGAAAGAAAATAGGGACTACAATTGTTTTTCTCTTGTTGCATTTGAAATGTTCCCAAAATTATCTCGAGAAATTTGGCGTTTTCTCTTTCTGTCCTAGAATCAGGGACGTCTATCGAAAAGGGTCCCAAAGCATAGAATTACTGTTGGAGGAGGCCTTCCTCCAACTTACTTTGACTATGCTAACAAGTGCTCTTCTTAGCATGTCTCCAACGTTCTCTTTGCCGGATGTTATGGAAAGTGTGTTATGGAAAGTGTTTATGTTGGTGGTTAGCCTAAAATTATTCCATTCATTCTCTGGTTTTTTCAATGTTTTCTTGGTAAATCTATGAACTTTTTTGATTGATAGTCACAATTATTGACACATTAAGCTTATATGATCCTTGCTTTATTATCTTCTAATCTTTTGCAGGAAACAGTTGGCCTATCAAACCAAGATGTTTCCAAAAGTGTAATGGTAGTCCAGGGTTCACAAGTTCAGGCTGAAATCCAGCATCTGTCTTCTACGTGCCGAACTTCCTTGTCAGAACTATCACCAACTTCCGTTGCACAATCTGTATTATCTGCTCCTAGTCCAACCTTACCTGAACAGATACTCTCATTACCAAAGGTTGATAATCCATCTATTCCACAGGTTGATCGGCTTCCCTCTTCAGAAGCTAAACCCCTTACTGTTGTTCCCCCTGTGAGGACACCTATTTCTGATGGTTACAACTGGCGCAAATATGGTCAGAAGCAAGTAAAAAGTCCTAGAGGCTCTAGAAGCTATTATAGATGTACATTTTCCAATTGTTGTGCTAAAAAGATAGAATGCTCTGATCATTCAGGCCATGTGATAGAGATTGTTAATAAAGGGCTTCACAGTCATGATCCACCTAGGAAGAATATATGCAGCTGGGAAAATAAGAATTCATCACCAGCTGGGCCTTGTTTGGAAAAAAATGTGATTGAACAATCCATTGAAGCACCTAAGGATTCAGATTCCACTACATTATTGAAAGAATCTCCACATGACACACCCTCAGTTCAGGATAGGAAAAGGAAAGAATCAATTGGATCTGGTGGGAACGGGGAAATTGAGATTAAGGAGGAGCACGCTGATGAACTTCAACCAAAACAAAGGCAAGCTTTCACAAAATTTTGTTTCGGATAGCATATATGTAATGGAAGTCAGCATTGAAACTGATTCTGTTTTAATTTTTTCGTTTCTTATTTTCCAGAATGAAGAAGGGAAATGTAACATGTTCAGGAACTATCTTAAAATCTGGAAAGAAGCCTAAATTTGTTGTCCATGCGGCGGGTGATGTTGGGATCTCAGGTGATGGTTACAGGTGGCGCAAGTATGGGCAGAAAATGGTGAAGGGGAATACTCACCCCAGGTTCAAGTTTATTTCTTCATCTTTCTTATGTCTTTCCTTCACTTTATTGCTTCCAGTCCTGGAGCTCCTGCTTTGGGGAGCAAAATGAATCCTTTAGCATCTTCTTATTTTCTCACTTTTTTCTTGGTTTGGAAAACTGAATAGGAAATTAAACATTCCTATATTCATCCTTCTAATTAATTTGCTCTCTTTCTTGTGGGCATCTTCACAACTTTTAAATAGAAAAATTTGGGACAACTTTCTGGTTACCATGTACAAGTAAATGTTTTTTCATTTATCTCAAGCAATCAGGAAAGTAGAAATATTGAGTTATTACTTTTGCATGTGGTCTCAAATTGACTGCTTTTCCTGTGATTACTGAATGACTGGCATGATAATTCGGGAGTTTACTGGACCTGTCTTTATCTTTAGAGAAATCAAATTACTCGACATACTCTGTACGTACTATTATATTTGCTTCTTCAACTTGTTGCTAGATTATTTAGAGAAAAGGATAAGGAACTTTTACTTTTGGATTGTAAATGTTAAGGACCTTGAACAAGATTTCTTTATCATTGGTGCTAGAATTTTGTAATTGCATGGTGTTGAATTCTCAAACTTCGTATAAATGAATTAGCTTCCGAACTCAGTCAGGTTTGTCTGTTGCATTCCTTCATTCTGAATTTTTCCTTCAACAAACTTTCCAGGAACTATTATAGATGTACATCTGCTGGGTGTCCTGTCCGTAAGCACATAGAAACAGCAGTAGACAATACAAGTGCTGTCATTATAACCTATAAAGGAGTACATGATCATGACATGCCTGTACCAAAGAAGCGACATGGTCCACTTAGTGCTCCTCTTGTTGCTGCCACCACTTCTGCTTCTATGGCCAATTTACAGCTCAAGAAGGATATAGTCCAAAGCCCGCTGACCCCAACCCAGTGGTCAGTGGGGAAGGAAGGTGAATTAACAAGTGAAACCTTGGACCTTGGAGGTGAAAAGGAGAAGGCAATTGAGTCAGCCCGAACTCTTCTGAGCATTGGATTTGAAATCAAACCTTGCTGAAGGGTTCTCATCTGAACGTGAAGATCATCTGAAGACCTCCTTCCAAAGAAAATCACGCAGCAGTCTTCATATGTATACTCATTGGATTATCAGGTTCTAAAGATGATTGTCTGTTTTGCTCTTTTTCAATTGTATCTTTCATGAAGCCCTTTAGCAAACAGGAGTATATCTGCCCCTGCGCTCTTTCAGTTAAGCAGCTGTATATCTGGTATTGTACAACCTCGAGTCATGTCTTATATGAACAGAGTTTAATATCAGTGCAACATCATAGGATTGGTTGTTAATGGCAACCATTTTCTTGTTTTCCTAGAAGGGACCTTTTTCTGTCATCATTAGAGAACAGGCTTAGCTTTCTTGTGAAATTCCATGAATCTTTATCTTGTAATTGTCCTTTTGTAGAAATTAGAAAGTATATAAATTTTCATGATTAAAATTAGTCCAGGTAATTAGTCGCTGTTGATCAATTAGTGTAAGGATCTCCCTCTGCAGTTCTTTGCCTTAAACATCACCTCTTTGATGTGACTCACTGAGCCTTAAATGATGTCAGCTAAATATGTTTGCTGAGTATATTAACTCAACCATGACAGTTCTCTAGTGGAATTTAGTTTTGGTATTGTCGGTGAATGATTAGATCCTACTGTTGAGATTTAGTTTTAGAGTTCACTTTGATTAACACAATTCATTTTTTCAACATTTTTCTCTGAAATTCCTTTGACCAAATTATATCATTGTAAGAAGTAGACTATCTAACAAGAAGAAAAAAAACTTTGACTATTGATAGAATAGGTAAACTCTCCTGTCTTCTCACAAATCAATGATGCTACAAGCTTTTTGTCTTTTTATAACAGTAAAATTTGTAGTCAGTTACCTCTCATATGCATATTTAGTAAATCATTCGGATATTACAAGAATTTTGTCTGTTAATCCGTTGGTAAACAACATGTACAGGTTGCAGCTTGATGAATTGAGACCATGGAAGAGCTTAGGCCTAATATAGAGGTTGTATTACAAATTTTTAGAACTCAAGAACTTAGTCATGACCTCTCTGTTTTTCATACTTCCTTGTTCATCAGCTATTCATTGCCTGACTTTTCCAGTTTGTTGGTGAAGATCCAACATGGATCAGGAAAAGGGTACACTCTGAAATAATGTCGAAAACGGGGAGTCCGTCCGTCCTTCATATTGAAAGGGGACAAGATAGGAGAGTTGTGGCCTCCTTTATTAGTACTGTTTAGAGCTAAACGGATTGTCAGAAAGCTTTAGCTGTTTACCGACTCACCCGACATTGGCAGGAGTATAATTCACAGGCACCAGCTAGATGGAGACAGCTTCTAATGCTTTTTCAGTATATGGCCCCAGTCTGCTTTGTGTTTTAGTTGTCTGTAGTTGGCTCTAAGTCTCTAACCCCTAACATTCCATTAACTCGGAAGAATAACTTTAAGTAGAGAGACACTTAATCCATTTGACTGTACAAAAAACTTTACACTGATATATTCCATTGGCTTGCTCAGTCAAACAGGCACTTTTTAGCACAATCATCAGTTGGTTTGCCACTTTTAGTACTCTTTAACAATCTAGGAATTCATTATGCATACGAATTCATCAAATTTTATACAGAAAAGAACCGCCATTGCTATCCTGGTAGCAGGGAACAGTTGCTGGGATAAGCTGATGATTGAACCTGGTGTATGAGTGTACATTTCGGTTTGTGTCATTCCGAGGAGAAGCTTAACTCATTGATAGTCATGCATATATCGGATTCCACGATACCGTCACTTTTCTGCTCTTCAGCCTTCGGTCCGTTTTCTTCCTTCCCTTCGGCTGGGTTTATGCACTCCTGGAATTTGAAACAACTGATGAGATGGTCGTTTGTTATCCCAGCCACCTGCATGAAGGAGTAGATGACAGTGGGACCTACACTCCGGAAACCCCTCCTTACAAGATCTTTGCTTATTGCATCGGCTTTTGGAGTTTTCACGGGAACTTGACGAGCGTATCGAAACCGGCTAAGTATGGGTTTGTAATTCACGAAACTCCAAACATAATTGTTGAATGATCCGAACTCGTCTATGACCTAACATCAGTAAAACCTGCAGCTTGTTAGATGCAATATTGTTCATATGAATATAGGTTAGGTTTGTAGTCAAGCTTAATGGTTCCACAATGGAAAGTCATCATTTCAAATAAAGGAATACCGAGTCACAAACTAAGCAAGCTGGCATCTTTACAGAAGAATAATCATTCAGACAAGATAATCATATGAAGGTTAAGCCGTATCGTTGAATTAATATGATTGCTCCCAGAAATTGCAGAGAAATCAGGACCACAATCAACCACTTTTTACCTAACATTCCAGATCAAATGATCATTAAGCACAAATTATTATTTTTCAAAAAGCTACCACATAGAAGACAACATCATAAGTGGTCCCAAAAAATTAGTGCATTAATCCAATTAAGGTATCTGCATCAGTAACCCCAACTGTCAAAGAGAAATTTTAAGAGATCTCCATAAAAGGTTTCGAGACATAGCAACGATCATGTAAATTAAGGTCGATAAGAAGATGTTCAGAATCTTCAGATTACAGTAACTCGTATCCACATACGATTCGTAGAAGTTTTCGGTTTAGTCCTTAAAACATGTTTCAACTTTTAAAGGTGAATACATCAAAAGGGAATCATATATACCTTACATATTTGTCGTGCATTCTCAATAATAGCTCGTAGCTTTGGTTCAGATAATAGAGAGCTTGCGGAGCTTCCGGGTGCTGTTACTTTCTTCTCATTAAGTTTTGAGACAGCAACTGGATCAAAATCCATAAAAGCTTCCCTGTTGGTGTAGAAAAAGAAACCTCTAATGAATACTACATTGGGAATTGACGAACAAAAGGAGTTGAGGGATTCTGACAACAAGGAATACATTTTGCAGTTTGTCAATAGGAAAAAAAAACATTATGTGCTATCCACTGAAACAAACCTGAAGATTTGCCTTTTGCTCAGAATCACAGGCCAACTAAGTTCAGCCAAAGCGCCTGAAAGGACAAGAAGCTCAAACAACTTCCTGCACGTAGTCATGAATACCAAAAACAACGTAGAGAGCCATATCAAGAAAGTTCTGTCTTTTAAAAAGAGGACATAAATACAATGTTGCAGGCACGTACTTGTCGTCGTGCACCGGCACTCCCCATTCTTCATCATGGAATGCAACATAACAAGGATCTGGTTTCAACATTGGAAATATCAAGTCCTGAAATAAGCGTAAGTATTGGAACAACATATATAAACACCTAGTGTTCTCATAATTGACCTCCACTCCAAACAGATTTGCAAATATTCAAATTCAATGCCCTAGCAGACTTCTACATTCCATTTTTGCACCAAGGAAATGAAAATTAACAGAAAAGCAAACTGAACATCTTCAAGGATTGAGTGTGCATGCGTGTGCAAGTGTAAATAAGATGTTATGCATAACGAAAGGGTAATTCATCCAGGATATTGAGTTCTTGGAGAAAAACTGAAAACATTGGCTTGTCATTTCAAATAGATATACTCATTACAGACAGAACAATGTATGAACAATTAAATCCCTTACAAACTTTACTTTCCCAAATTCAGATATATCAGAACCGTGGGATGAATACCAATTACCAGTTTACCAAACTAAAGAATCAAAATCATGAAATCTCTGCCGAGTAAGGGATATCGATCAAATATTGCGCCACTGGCCATCTTGTTAGATAATATCGCTGAAATATACTGTACATAGCATGTGCAAGCAATCAGTTCAGTTTTTGCATTTTGAAGTCTTGGTGCCAGATTGGAACAGCCAATAGCACTTAATTCATAGATGAACTGTTAAGAGTCCTAGACCACACAAGTTAGAATAGTTCTCAGCAATGGTTCCATCAAAATTTAAAGACAAGTATATGGTAAAGATTATGATACTAAGCGTGACTTCTCCTACTGATCATATAGTCCGAAATATTTTGGCATAATCCAAATAGATTGAAGAACCAAGAATCGAACCAGTATTTGGTGTCACCCAAGCACAACTCTTCTTGGACTGTGAACCATCAGAAGAGGGTGGAGATTCTAAACCTCCATCAGAAACCACACTTCTCGGCTTTGAGGCATACTGCTTTCTTCGACTACCCAAACTATATGAACGAGTCAATCTCCCAGTTGATGCTCGGCTATGGAATGAGTCTGTGGAGGCATCTGATGAACATGAAGCATTTAGTGATAAATTTGAGTGGAACAACTGCTCGTGGCGACGAAGAACTGAAGGAACAGTGACAGAATGCGATTTGGGGGATACAGAATTTTTTACAGTGGACACTACAAGGGGCTTCTTCTCATCAGAAAAGCTGTCTCCTTCTGGTGATCTTTCAGCCTTTTTCAGTGGCTTTGAAGCAGGTTTTTGAGCACTTAGAGACCCTTTCTTGCTGTTTCCATTGGGACCTAACACAGGCCTAGCCTCAGAATTAGCCACATTCATTGACCTCACTCTTGGAGGTCCTGACATTGCTAGAACTACTTGAAATTGCTGAGGTTTTTCACAGATCTTTACCTTATTTCCCTCAAAATCAAATAAAATTTCAAAACTTGTGGACTTTCCACTGTTCTACTAAAAAAGCAAAGAAAATTCCGCAGCTTAGACACCATGACGATTCATTAAGAGTCCAAATCTCTCACCAACAACAGAAGCTCAAGTCAGCACAAATGGCCTACATATCAACAACCCTTTTGAAAACAAAATAATCCCCTCCAGCAACTACATCCATTGATCATAACGTTGAAGCTTGGGAACCCAGATCTTGGCTCTTAACCCTTATCATTGACAGTTTTTGTACTACCTCTAACACCAGTTGAAGATCACTTTAGTGAGACACCAAAACAAAACCAGAACCAAAAACCCACCAAAACCATCCCATTCAACTCTTTAAAATCATCAACAGAAAACCCTCGCCGAAAAGCAACACTCATCAATCACAAGTACTAAAAAAGACTTCAACTTTTGACCCAAAGCCAAGAGGGTATAAGCCTGTACTTCCACACTACCTTCAAACACTTTACTGTCTAGCATAAAACTAAATAAAGTAAAGAGCTTTGATTGTATACATCCGAAAAAGGTCAGAACGAGAGAGAGACAGAGACCCAAGAGAGAGTTTAGTAGCCTCAAAACATGAAGATTCCATTCTGCATTGGTAAAAACGAGATGGAGAGAGAGAGAGAGAGAGAGAGAGAGAGACCCAGAAAATAAATTAAAAATCAAAGCTTGGTGGAGGAGGTTTGGATTGGTTTCGAAGCACCGTCGTTTTGAGCTGTTTGGAGTCCTATAGCTTACTTAATTCTCTAATTTTCTCGAGAAAATATAAGGGAAAGTTGTCGAGAAAGCATCTGAAACTGGGGAGTGATGTGTAAAAAATGTGAAAAAATTTATAAAAAAGAAAACTTTTTTCATCATCCAGATTTTCCAATCTATGGAAATGGACGCCTAGATTTGAGAGATATAGGGAGACAGGGACAGAGAGTAGATGATTGAGTTTATTGTCGTTGACTGAGAAACTCACTTTCTTGAACCGGACCGACTAGACCGGTTTGATTTTCTTGTGCTTTTCTCTCAATTCTGAAAAAGAGACACCTTTTGCTTTACTTTTAACAAGGACACTATTAATGGTTTTTTTTTGTTGATATTGTTCAAATAGACTTAGCCCTGTTTGGCAATCAGCTGAATATATTAGTTGTTAGTTGATTCTGTCAGCTGTTAATTGATAGCTGATTTTATTAACTGATTTGACTAGCGAATAATATCAGTTGTTTATTAAAGATGTTTAATAAAATTAGTGCAGCTCTTTAATGTGATCATCGGGTCAGGCAGAATGCCGGATGAATGGAGATTGAGTAGGTTAATCCCCTTGTACAAGGCCAAAGGAGACATTCAA
>JAOSBL010000211.1:1183421-1206015 GCA_027568915.1 Erythroxylum roraimae
CGACAGACTCGGTGTGCGGCAGAAAGCAGAGAAGACAACACCGAGGACCACAGAATACTACCCCACAAACCAGAGAACACTCCACTATAACCTGAAACAAGAACCCCTAAGGTTGCTGTCGTAGATCTCAGAGATTAAGCAGACATGAGCGGTAATGAAACCCCTAGGCGACAGAAAAACAGCAGCAACAGAAAATAGGCCCCTTAAGCACACTGCCCACAGCAGAGAAACAGAGGAAACAGTACCCAAGCAAGCAGGCGAAAGATGAGAAACAGGGACCACAAGCGCAACACCAAACCAGCTAGGAGACTCGGTGAGTGGAAGGGGAAAAAACCGAGACGATGAATGCAATCCAAAACCCTAGGCGCCCAATCCAAAACCCTAGGCGCCCCTTTGCGTGCTGATATTCTCACAGCAATGGACGACAGAGAGAAGAGGGTATAACCTGGAGCAATCAGTGGAAGACGGAGGCCAGAGGTGGGACGCGCGGCGGCAAAGCAGCGGGGAGTCACGGTGAGTTTGGGAAAAAAACGAGAAAATGCATAAAGCATACGAAGGAGCGTTGGACGATTTTCCACAGGCACTTGTAAGCCATGATTTTTGACAGAGTCTTCAAAATTTTAATTATAGCCCGGACTTTAAAAAATAGCAATAAAATATTTAAATTTTTAATTTTTTCAATTCTAACCCGACATTAGTCTCATTGTTATTTGTGCTGACGTGACACAATCACGTGTCGACGCCCCTCCCTAACCAAACACCTCGGCTAGTTTAGGAAAAGATTGTCTGATTAGAGAAACGATAATCAGACAATCTTCTTCTAAACCAGCTGAGGTGTTTGATTAGTAAAACAATGTTGTTTCAACTAAAATCAAATGAAAAATCTTTTGTCTCTCTTCTCTGTCTCTTCTTTGTCGTGCAACGCTCAAAACTTTGTAACCTAAAATCCCCCAAATCCCCTAAAGTTGATGCTTCTTCTATCGTGCGTTGGTGCTTCTTCTATTTTTGTGATTTCTTTGTCAGGTAAAAACTGAAGAAGCAGTTACCGGACTTCTTGTGGCGCTGACTGGGTATGATTGGTCCTCTCTTTTTCTATTCTTCTTTCCACTCCGACTAGAGTAACTAAATGCATGATAGTCGACTTGCATTTCATCTTGTCCGCAAATGACTTATGTTTCTAGAAAATTGAATTTGCATTGTGCTAGGGTTCTGGAAGCACAAATCCAATTTGTTGACTTGTATTGTACTAGAGTACTAAGGTTTCAAATTGGATTGCGGTAGGGTACGATTTGTTTGTTATTGAAAATGAGGATTGACTTGTATGTGTACATAGCAAATTGAACAGTAAAAACCTTGAATACTCATACGCTTAGTTTTCAGTATGAAACGTAAGTCGAATAAAAAAAATCAGCGTAACTGAATGCATGATGGCCAATTCATACTTTGTTTTTTGCGGTATGCATAATATATATATCTTGCTAATTACTTAAAAATATGACATTACATAGTCCATAGCCTAAATATTCAATTATGTGATACTTCATCCTGATTTGATTTGCAGGGACGAAGCTTCCTTGCTTTCATTTTGTAAATGCAATGGTAGTTTAGTTAAAATGTTAATATTGGGGATATTATGCTAACATTTTGAAAATTTAATTCTTTGTTGGGTGAATTTATGAAAAGAAATCATAGTAGTGTTGCATTTAAGGTAGTAATTAAATATTTGTATGATGATATTGTAACAGGATAACCATTTTATGGCATAAATAAAGTATATGTAACTTTCGTTGGGCATGCACCTGGTATATATTTAACATAGGAATAGTGTCAAGGTGTTGTTAATGGATTCAAGGGTGTTATTTATTGTTTTTTTAATAGTGTAGCAGAAGCTGGAATGATATATTCTCAATTTTATGAAGAGAAAGTATTATGTTCAGCGGCAAAATAACTGTAAAATATATTATTTGTTATATGTGATAATTTAATTAGATTCAAATGTAATTAATATTGATATTTCTATATATAATACAGATGTTGAATATTAATTGCCCCAATTGTAATGCCTTGATGAAGTTATGGATTTCAAATGCTAAGCCTAACATTATCAACATTTTTATAAATGCGTTAATATGAAAGTAAGTAATTCAATTATTGTTTGTAGCAATAGCAATCGTATAAATTCATGTTAATCAATATTCAAATTGAAGGTCTCTTGTAAGTACTTGGTATTTGTGAAAGAGATGAAAGTTTGTTTTGTGGTAAAATATGTCAAACAAATTCTGTGTTGGGGTAAGAGTCTTGTTCGGAAGATATACTGTTGTTCACAAGAAGTAAGTATGTGTAAAAATTTATGTGCATAATGCAAATTTGTCATAAGTCCTAATTTTTGTGTTTATATCTTTATTTTGTAGGTCTCATGTGATTTCATAACTTGGTCGTCGAATGTAAGTACATAAAAGATGGAGACATTATAATAGTTAGAACAACAAACGTAACTATTGTGTTTATTGTGGCCCTTTTTATCTTTTATTCAATCACCTACCACTTTAATATTCAGTTGTAAGCTTTTAATATTGTAAGGAAACTGCAATTATTACAATGTTTTAAATTGTAGATAACTGCAATTATTACAATATTTCCATCTATTAATTATAATTACATTTGTATCATTCATGATTACTTATCCTCTGGTTTAGTTGTTTTTTAGTAGCGTAAAGGAAGGGTATAGGAGGATTTTTTCTTCTTTTAGGGCTGCCAAACCCACTACGGAACCTCTCTATACAAGTACTGTCACAAGCCTTCACACGTTATTCCCTGCTTTGCAAACTTCTTTATAATAACAAGGAAATAAGAGGACGAGTATATTCAAGTAACATGAATATTTATGTGATTGTGTTAAGAGAGATCGAGAGAATATCATCTCTTCATAACTTTAAGGCTTATTAAATACCATTTCCAAAAAGAAATAACTTAAATCCTTATCACTTAGATAAAAGAAATACTTGCACTTGGTCACATTTCAACTAATGTCTTTATATAACACTATAAACAATAAAATATTATTTTTATGAAGATAAGCATTTTATATTTAGTAACTATTACAGGATGGTTATAAGTTCATTTTGTTATGTTATTTTGCATAATTAGTTTAATAAGTTCAAAATAAACTAAACTAAATTGTGAAAAAGGTTTCAATAAATATGTTTACAAAAGCAAACAATTTTTAGATAGAATTTTCCTCTAGAATCTCTAACAGCAAAAATCCAAATTAAAAAACATAGTCAATATCATTTTTGAATAGTAAATTACAGAGTAAGATCAAATAAGCAAATAGACAGGTTATAGACACTGACTTATTCCACAAACTTTTAAAGCTCCAAATTCAAAACTATGCCTCTGTCTTCCAACTTTCTTAGATAGATCGGTGTACAATCAACTCCAGTTCCAAAGGCTTAATCCAGGGATGTTTGCAGTGCTTGATCGCTCACACCATCTTACATAATCAGTAAATAGCATAAATCTAGAAGTATGATTCAACTTAAAAGAGATGTCATCAAGATCACACACACACAAACACAAAGGAACTATCACATGTTTCACCAAAAACATACAAATGAAAAGAGCAAGAAAAACTTTTCATCCAAATGTCATACAAAAACTAGACCATAATCATTCAACAACTTACTACCATAGCCACTAAGGCTAAAAAATTCAGTAAATACATTAAACCAGCCATAACTAAAGCAAGACTATAACAAGATGCAGTCTTTGTCTAATGATTCAAGATCATTACATATATATGTTTGAATTAGGTAATGAAGCAATATTCACCAACTATGAAGATTTCCTAGTGGCAGATCTTTTAGTCATTAGTTTGATCCTTCGCCTAGGTTGAGTTGTATTAGCAGGTGTCCTTTGGGATGTTTGTGTTGCTGTTGCGTTAGTATTGGGAGGTTGTAACACTTGACATTGACCCTCACCCATCTATGAAGTATAAGCAACCAATTATGTAAATATTATCATCTCCCTTATAATTACATATAAGTAGTATAAACATAAATTTAAATGACTTACTGTAAAGTAAGTATTCCCATAAACTTCCCCAAATGTCACTCCATATCCTCTACGTGCTTATAAAAACAAAAAGAATTATAATGTTATACAAGTTAGAAAACAACTTAAATTTTATACTTAAAGTTATCTAACCATTCTTGTCTCTCTTTGTAATATAGAAGATACAGTATTTGATCATGTAGATACTAATTGTGTCGGTCTACCTACTTGACTGCTACGAGTACTGGATGAAGGGTGTTCAGTAGATATTGATTTTGGTGGCCTTCCTGTTTTTCTCTGCATTATACACATTGAAGATAAACATAAAGTTAATAATACTTGATGAATAACTACACATCTGTTACACAACTAAAATATATACTTTAACAATTTCAGGTTGGCTTGGAGGTTGATTCTTATTTTTACATCATCTTATATTATAGCCAATTTCATAGCAACGATGACATCTCATAACTACTCCAACCTTGGTCAATTTGTTGGGATTGCGAGGGTCTTCAATGTGATCCCTTTTTCTTGCCTTTTTTGATCTTCAGGCATCTTTTTAATCAGTGAAGTAATATTGGCTGAAGATTTTCAGTCTTTGGCCAAAAATTAGGACCACTAATGGGTTCCATAGCAAACTAGTAAGTCTTCAAATAAGAATCACGCTTATAACATTGATTCACATAAGCATTGATATCCTCCCTCTGATAAGATATACAAGCCACAACATGTTTACATGGAAGCCCGGTTAAATCCTATAGTCTACCTTGACAAGTTCGTGCTTGCAAGTCAACGATGTACTTGTCCACAAAAATGCTGACTTCAAATTTCAAATTTCCATTTGTCTTGAGTGTATAGTGTCTTGCATCCCATTGTGGTACCTCTATTTTCTTCCTCACTCTAGGACAAATCTCATATGCACACTTCATCATCATAATCCTTTTTTCATTTATCCGAGTCATTAAAGAAACTCGAATGTCTTCTAACATACTGATCAAGCTTTTGCTACGAGCTTCACAAATGAATCCATTAAACATCTTTGAAATATTGTTATGTACTATTTCACACTTCGATCTTGTGCTCACAAAGGCCTTCACAAATGTCTCCGAATTCCCACCTTTAAAATCCTCATAAGCCTTCACTGACAAGCTCTTCAACTCCTTCATTACTTTATTGAAATCAACTTGTGTTGTGCAATTCACCGCTTTCCAAAATAAAGTCTTGTACGTGTGTCCTTTATGAATACTAGACCAGTTTGCATACACATGATGGGGCACATTTTCTATGTTCAGCTTCTGGACACAAGTTTTTTAATGCTTCCATTAAACCCTGTAAAACAAATAGTTACATAAATTAATTAAGTGTTTATCACATAAATAAATGAACATAAGACATATGGATATTTAAAGTTTACCTTATGATGATCGTTTATGAAAGTCCATAAATTTCCACTTATATGGAGATCTTTAACAAAAATGGTCAAAACCAATTCTATGATTGATAGTTTTCTCCCTTAACTACAACGCAACATATAGGAAACATCTTATTGTTTTTGTCATGAATGCACCACTAAGGAAAGTCTTCACAAACATCCATCTCACTCAATAATCTTCCTATATCCACCAAGAAACCCATACTTCAAAACACTGAAACCCACATAAAATATTTTGAAGATTGGTCTCCTGACTTGTTCATCAAAATCACATTCAATAATAAACTTTCCATCTTTGTCAGCTCCTATTAACTCATATCCATAAGACCATAACTTCACATAATGACCTTCCGTTGATCCCCGAAGCGCAGCAATTGCTTCCCACTTAGCCCTATAACATTGAATTTTAGTGACCTTTAGTGCATATTTTGATTAAAGATCATCCATCATTTCATTAATAGGCCAATTGGGGTTCCTCCTGAACCCGTGTATGAATTCATTGGCAATCCAGTTCCGGCTAGCTTGCTTATCCCTCTGCACTTTACTGCGGGTATGAGTGTTTTTTACTCTCTTCACAACAAATGTTCTCTCATTTCCAATCCAGCTAGTATATGCCTGAAAAAGACAATGTGCATCACAAACTGCTTACATTCGTATACCAGATCTTGTCGTCGAAACCCACTTTGCGAAGTTTTCGCACACCTCCTCTCATTTGTTCTAGCATTAACATATTCTTCATCATCAGTTCCAAAGAACTCCTCATCAACCAAATCATCACCAAAATCATTATCCTGCATAACAGTGAAGCCCTGATCTTGCTCCAATTCAACATGAAACAACCCCTCATCTTACTCCAATTTATCATCAGAATTTGACTCCTCACCATCTGTCGCAGGATTATCATAACCATGATCATAGTATATTTGAACATTCTGACAATTCAATTCTTCCATTTTTTTTCAGCATATCCAACATGTCCCTGTCTGCTTTAAGCCTAACTCCATTAAGCTTCTAATGGACTCATGTGGAAATTTGTAGAACATAGAGATTACTCTATGTCCTTTATCTTTGAAAAATCCCTTTTAGAACTAGCATGCTTACTTCATCCATACTCATATTATCTTTCTTTTAATCTTAGCCTCATCATATTTATTTTCTTGCCTTTCCAACACTTCACCATAATGAAATTTAAAATTGACCAACATCTTGAAAGGCAAAAATGTGACTAAATATGAAATGATAAATATTACAAGAAGAAAAAAGGAAGCAACAACTAAGAAGAAAAAAAGAAGCAACAACTAACAGTGCACAGAAATAGGATAGTATGATTACATCAGAATAATACACCCACATTTTCAGATGCAAGGATAATACAAACTAAAATGATGGAAAGGCACCAGAAACATACCTTTACAAATTTCCTAATTTTTTTTCACAATACTTCATAACTTAGCAGCCTCACCTACTGAAAACGATTATAAGTAAGTCATTTTGTGGATGTATCACATAAAAAAATAATGTATCCATAACATATAAATAAGAAACTACAGTAAAAAATTTGAGACGAACAAAATGGAATGCGTTCAATAATTACCAAATAGAAATCATATTTTTTTAGTAATTACCAGATGTAATGCATTCAGTATTTACCAAATGGAATGTAAGTTGAACCAAATATTAAATATTAGAGCATAGAACAAGCCAAATAGAAATCATATTTTTCATTAAACACTAAGATGAAATGCAGGTCGACCATCAGGCATTCAGTTACTCTAGTCAGAGTGGAAAGAAGAATAGAGAGAGAGAGGAACAATCATACCTTAGTCGACGCCACAGGAAGTTTGGCGACAGAAGAAGCGCCAACACACGAAATCATAGAGATAAAAGAAACACCAACACACGATAGAAGAAGCACCAACTTTGGGGGATTTGTGCGACAAAGAAGAGAGGTAAAAGATTTTTCATTTGATTTTAGTTGAAACGATGTCGTTTTATTATCAAAGCTAAATGACATCGTTTCGCTAATCAGACAATCTTTTTCTAAATTAGCTGAGGTGTCTGATTAGGGAGGGGCGTCGACACGTGGTTATGTCACGTCAGTACAGATAACGGTGAGACTAATGTCGGGCTATAATTGAAAAAATTAAAAATTTGGACATTTTAGTGTTAATTTTTAAAGTTCAAACTATAATTGAAAAATTGATAAAAGTTTGAGATTTTTTAATAAGTAACCCTTTTTTTTATCCAAGTCCAGTCATGTTAGAGTTTTTTCTGTGAACTCAAACTCAAGCAAGTCTTTCAATTAAAAAAATTTAAGTAAATTTAAGTTTGACAATAAGTTGGATTAGCTCAATAGATTCTGAGTTTACGCCAAATATATTTATGTTTAATTTTAAAAATTAGAAACGAGGTCATTTTACTTAAAATGATATCGTTACATTTAAAAATTTAAGCCCGGACTGAATACCACAAACTTAAACCTAATTTGAAACCCAAAAATTTGAAAATCAAGAAGCTTGACTTGGTTTCGAAGTTCATTCAACTCGGACAGGCCAACGGCTGAACAAGTTTTGCCAACCCAATGATGTTATTTAAAGTTTAAACCATTTAAATTAAAAAATAAAGAAATTAATATGGGCGGCTACGCGCTACGGGCTACGGGGTTGGCCCACGGCCCGGCCATTGCCACCAGTAGCAGCAGAGGAACACGACGCGTGGTGGCGGTTTCAATCCAAAGGCGCCAACGGAGTGAATCGCTTCGCGTTTAAAACGGAAAACGTAGCGAGGGTGTGTGTGAATTAACGCCTTAGAATTGACATTTTCTTTTCCAATCAAACAAACAAACCCTAAACCCCTCTCTCATTTTCTTCTGTATAAAAGAGAAAGGAGTGATAGAGAAATCACAGAGATAGTGAAGCATTTGTTAGTCTATACAATGGATGTCTCTCTTCACACTATCCACTCCCCTGTTCTTCTCTGTAATTTCTCTCTCTCTCTCTCTCTCTCTCATATATATATATGGATGCTTGTCTGAATTTGTGTATAAGTATATAATATGTGTGTTCTTTATGAAATTTTTAGGTTGTAGAAGATCGAGTAAGTCTCCTCCCTCATCTTCTTTGCCGGTAATTATCTCTATCTTATCGAGGTATTCCTTTTCGTTTCCATTTTCTTGGAAAGTTTCTTCTTTTGTTTTTAATTGGTTTACTAATGCTTTGGAGTGTGTTCAATCAAATTGAGCTCAAAGTTCATGTTTGATTTGTTACGTGTGATTGGTGAAGAGCAAGAGAAATGAAACTATAACTGTTCCAGAGTTTCAGGAGCTATTCTTATGCCTAGTTCCAAAGTTTCGTCCCTTTTGATGGTTGATCCAAAGGGCATCATTCGTTGTATAATTTGATGAAGATGTTTAGGAACAGATATTCAACAAGAAGTTGGAGGGTCCAGGATTGAAGAAGTGTTCGATGTTAATGTTCCTATTTCTGGTATTCTGACAAATAGGATCATATCTGTTAAGGGATTGTTAGGGTGCCATACATTGTAGTGCTGTGGCTGTAATTAATCGTTCTATTACATCGTTCTATTACATCTCTGGGAGATTTTCTTTTCCTTTTAACTTAGTTATTGGTTGTTTCTTAATACAGTTATGTGGGTATATGGAACTGCATATTGGATTCTCTCGCCATAACCAGGAAGCTGTTAGAAATCAAAAGCAGTGTAAGTTCATCTACCTTCTTTTTATTTATGTTTTTCTTCCCTTAATAGATGACAAGCAAAATCTCAATATTTAATTGGTTAAGATAGCAATGCTTGGGTATTCAT
This sequence comes from Erythroxylum roraimae, assembly GCA_027568915.1. NCBI lineage: Eukaryota > Viridiplantae > Streptophyta > Magnoliopsida > Malpighiales > Erythroxylaceae > Erythroxylum > Erythroxylum roraimae. Next base: position 1,192,732 of record JAOSBL010000211.1, read on the forward strand.
TGTAATGCTGAAATTAGAGCTCTGTCTTCGTCCAAATTTTGTTACATATTGTTTGACTTTGAATGCTGTGTTTCTGACTCCTAGCTTTCTAATTTATTCCTCTCCATCCTCTTCTAGATTGTTTCTTTCCTTTGACGAAAGCCCTGAATTGCTTCCCATGCATTCCAAAGAAGCACCAAGCAATTCAATTGCATCAGACTATGCATGAGTCAAACCATGAACATTTTGGTTGTGAACTTCACAGAAGAGATAAGTTTGTGAGGAGCACTGTTGTGAGATCCGAAATTACAGGAACTGGGATTCCTGAAGCAGACTATCCACTATCAGGTCTTTTTAAGAACCTCGTCTCCGACTTGCACCTTCAATCTAAATACTGACATATATCCTGAACAAGAGTTCTCCATTTACAGATATCAAATTATCATCAAAAGTTAGAGGAATATGCTTTTATGCTGTTACTGCTACTGCTGCCATTTTTCTCTTTGCGCTAATGCTGGTACAACATCCTTTTGTACTCCTGTTGGATCGTCATCGACGAAAAGCACAATTCTTTATTGCAAAAATTTGGGCAACGATAAGTGTTACTCCCTTTTTCAAAATTAAGTACGAGGGGTTGGAGAATCTCCCCCATCCAGATACTCCTGCTGTATATGTTTCGAACCACCAAAGTTTTCTAGACATCTTTACACTCCTCACACTTGGCAGAAGCTTTAAGTTCATCAGTAAAACTAGCATTTTTCTCTATCCTATTATTGGGTGGGCCATGTCTATGATGGGTGTCATTCCTCTGAAGCGAATGGACAGCAGGAGCCAGTTGGTATGTCCTTTCATCTATTTCTTTTGCTAAGATTGCATTTGACTTGTTGTAAGTCTGAATTCTTATTTCCAAGATATGGATTCGAGTGTGAGATAGTTCTATGAATGTAGGAGTGTCTTAAACGATGTATGGATGTACTCAAGAAGGGTGCCTCTGTTTGTTTCTTTCCAGAGGGAACACGAAGTAAAGATGGAAAATTAGGCACTTTCAAGGTGAGTTCAGTTGGGAATCCTCTAACCCATGTTCTATGTAGCTTTTTAGATATTACCAAAACTTTCTGATTATGAAAAATAAGAAACAAGCTCTCGACTCCCAATGAAAAACTTACCATATTTATATCTAGGGAAGAGGCACTTTATTTCTGCACTTTGGCATGCATCACAATCATCTGTTACTGCATCCTGATTATTTTTCTTTTCATATTTTTTACCTCTATGGACTTTGCTTGGAGAAAGAAGATTTGGTTTTAGTTAGAGGTGGATGTACTGAAAGCCATTTAAAGACTCAAAGTTTAAGCTTAACATCTATGGATCACTTATCCATCTTTAATAGGTTACTGCAGGTTCCTGCAAGTAGATAGCCTGCTTCTCTGCCTCACTCTCTCCTTGCCATGTCGCAGTTTCGCTTTTTCCCAAGATCTATAGTGATATCATAAACTTGAATCTAAACCCTTATTTTGTGATGTTGCTATCCTGCAGAAGGGTGCATTCAGTGTTGCAACAAAAATGAAAGTGCCAGTGGTTCCTATGACCATTATGGGAACTGGGGAAATCTTGCCTACTGGTAATGAGGGAATCCTGAATATGGGTTCTGTGAAAGTTGTTATTCATAAGCCTATAGAAGGAAGCAATCCTGAGCTATTGTGCAATGCAGCTAGAGATACGATCGCAGAAGCTCTCAATCATGGTTGAGAACTTGATTCCTATCATATATTCTTCGCGACTGTCAGGGATTTTGAGAATGAAACTGGAAGGAATGGAGTCATGGACGTCTTGGTCTTGAAGATGCAAGTACAAGAACATGGAAGATCATTCGTGTTGGTATTAATACACTACCAGCCATCACCAATTTCAGGTATGACAAAGCTAGTCTATATCGGACCTTTATCAGGTGGCTAGGCACTTGGATTCCACACAACTATGTTTTGGTAGGCTGCAGATAACAAGTTTTAATCCAACTGAGCGTGCAATTGTTAAAGTTTTACTAATTCACAGTGAATTATGGTTTTCTTCTCAAGGTACGGTGTACTTCGTGTTCATCTTATTTACATGTAAATAGCTTCTATTCTACAGTTTCTATGGAAGAAAGTTTGATTAAAAGAATATATTCTCCGAATTAATCCGACATGAAAGTTTCGTCTATACTCTCTACCTCCTCCATGGTTTCCTCTTATCCAAATGGATCTCTGTCATGAACAATAACCAAAGATTAAAATCCTTGGTTTAGAGACAACCCGTGAATTGTTTAAGTGAAAGAATCCATATTCCTGCGTACAAACCACTATCGCATTCTCTGTTGTCGTATCGAAGAAAAGAGAAGGCCGAAGACGAAGATACAAGAAGACGAAGATACAACTCGAATCAAGCACTTACATGAATCGAACATAGCTCACTCAAGGAAAGCTACTGCAAGTTGTGAAACTGGTGGATTTCCAGTTGACCAAGAAAATAGATAGCTCAACCTGCTTGTGGTTTAACAGAGAAATTTGAATTCTCTATGGTTCTTACTTCTTTCGTCACGATCCAACTCTGTTTGCGCTCAGCCTGAACAAGCCACCCGTTCGAATAGTCCACCTGTCCAAAGCCTGATCAATGATGACGCTTTTCCAAGGTTGGTTGAATTGGGTTCGAGTTAGTTCAGACCGTTAAAGTCAAGTCAATTATGGTTCGGTTCAACCCAGCCTTTAATTTGACCTGAGTAATTCACTTGTTTGAAGCATGAACAATAATGTTGCATTTGAGACTTGGTTGAATCGATTTTGAGTTAGTTCAGACTGTTGGAATTGGTACGTCATAACTTGTTTTCATGGCCTGGTCTGAATAGTCCAATCACTTGATTTCAGGTTTATTCCAACCTTTTTTTGTGCCAATTTAGACTATATCGCCTAATATTTTTAAAAACAGTTTAATTGCCTATTTGGATGAATTTTTAAGTAGTTAATAAGTACTTTTCTTTATCACAAAAATTTTTTTAAAAAAATGAGTATTTTGCTATAAAATAAAAAATCACTTCTTTAATAGATATGATTTTTTTTAACAGCTAAAATACAGCTTTTTAAGAAGTTCAAATTTAGAGCTTTAAAAAAAAACGCTTTTTCAGTTAGATTTTTCAGATTAATTAATGAGTTTATTTTTTAGTCTCTTTTGTCCTTATATTTTATACATAATTTTCACAATACCCAAAAACTTATCTTTCCGTTTATTATGTATTTAATTATTTACTCAACTTGGATATTTATTTTGAAATTTATATAATATTATTTAGCTTTTTTATATGTTTTAATATTTATTTTTGATATTAGTTTACTTATATTATAATATATATATAAAAGATTTGGTTAGATATATTTTCATTTATTTTTCACATGGTTTAAAATTATATAATAATTAATATATTGTGCGATGCATATTGTTTGATATACTTTAAATAATATTCTTATGCATAAATAATTTTTATTACAAAATAAAATATAGTTAAAATTAAAAGTACTTTTTTTAATGTTGTCAAACAGTTTACTGTATGTAGCTCTTTTAAAAAAGCTCTTTTTAAAATAACAATGAAACAGTCAACTGACTTCTTAGAAAAGTTCTTCTCAAAAAATATCTTTTGATAAAAGCTCAACCAAACAAAGGCAAACTTAAACTTTTGTTTATAAACTCGAATGCGGATAAGTTGGATTCGTATTGATTTGTCAATCCTAAATGCATACATAAATCCATTAGATTTAAAATAGTAAAAATTTTGTTGATATATAAAGTTAAAGAAATTTATTAATACATAATTTTATTCTTAGCTAGTAGAGAGTTTGTTTATAATAAATTCACATAAATATATATTATTTATTGCATAATATATTATTATTATTATTATACAATAAATAATATAATAAATATAAAATACGGAGAAAAAACATCACACCACGAGACAAAGCCCAAACAACATGGGCCTAAGCTCAAGAGCTTGTCTCTGAAAGGACAAGAGAAAATGTCTGCGTGACGTGGCACTCCATGAATGGTTTGTTTTCTAAGATGGCTCAATGTACTTGTTACCAAAAAAAAGTAAATGAGAAAAAGAAAAAACACAATATTAGAAATTAGAAACTCAAAGGTTTGAGCTTTATCTACTACTGTGTAAAAATGGCGTCGACGACTGCGGTGGTTGCTCCGGTCTCGAACCTCAACGCACTCGGTGACCGAAGAAAGCCTTACCCTTCTTCGCTTCTTGCAAGTAAGACAAAGTTGAACTTCTCCAAGCTTGGATTCACTTTCATCTGGATGCTGTTTGTTATTTTTTTTTCTTAGTTTTGGGTTTTTCATTTGGTGATTTAGTTTGTTGTGGTTAGTATTGCTACTTCTAGTGATTGTATTCGGGTTTCTATTACCTTCAATTTTGCCTTTTGTACAGAATTCAGTTAGGGCTTACTTTGTTTGGCTTTGGCACTTGTGATTATATCATGGAAATGTGTGTCATTTGAGGGAATCAAATATATGCTCATTACAAGTGGGGGAGCAGTGAAATGCTTGAATGGGATAATTGAGTTGACTCTGCTCGTGGAGTAAATATCCTAGGTCATTGGTTAGTCTGGGGAAGTTTTGTTCCTTTTTTGCTAGCAGGAGGTATAATGACATAGAATGATAATGAATGTCATTGAATTGGTCAAAACTCTGTTTAAAAGTTAGAAACTTATACGAGTGAAAATGTCATGGTTTGAGGATTGATCATTTGAGGATGATAATGCTGACTCTTCTGTGTACATTTTGGTGGAATGAAGGTTTTCAGTGAGTTGCTCGCATATGGTTCTAGAATCGGAACAATTTCAACTTTGCACATCTACTTTTTTCTTTGTGTATGTGATTGTTTTAAGTTCCAAGCATTTAGCTATTGCTTATATAGTTTTTCTACAAGTTACTGGATCAGGGAAACTGTGGATGGGAAAATTATATGATATACTTGCATTTCCTTTGTTGGTCAAGTCATGTATTTGTTGTTATGTGTTTTGAGAATTCACAACTCTACTTTTTCTTATGGGAGTACTTTAACCTTTCTCTTATCTTTACATTCAGGTAACCTGAATCTAAATGCAAATCTTGTTGGGAAACAGTTTGGCTCTTTGTCTAGTCACCACAATCATGGGCTTAGTAATAGATCTTTCCGTGTATATGGTCTGTTTGGAGGGAAAAAGGAAAATAATGAGAAGGGTGATGATGCTCCTTCAAAGGTTTACCATTTCACTCTTTTCTTGCTATAAATAATGCCAATTCTCTCTCTCTCTCTCTCTCTCTTTCTCACACACACACACAAGCACACACATATTAAACCTGTACTAGTTTCCGTGGCTTCATAGACATCCATTTATGCAACAAAAATTCTAATTAATAGCTGTTTGAATGAGGCTAACTACAGTTGTTAAAATTTTGTTTTAGGCAGGAATTCTTGGGAACATGCAGAACCTGTATGAGACAGTGAAGAAGGCACAAATGGTTGTTCAAGTTGAGGCGGTTCGGGTGCAAAAAGAGCTTGCTGCGTATGACTTCTTTATATAATCCAGTCTCCATCTATAAATTCCTTATCTTTTTTTGAGTTACTCACTAGGTTCTTTCCGTTTCATTGTTCTTTTCTACAGAGCAGAATTTGATGGTTACTGTGAAGATGAGCTGATCAAGGTAGCCTCTCCATCCCTTTGGACATTTTGTGTGGTTCAATTTAAATATCCTTGAGTAACTACTTTTTTATGTTTTGCGAGCAACTTGTATGTCAAGAGAAAAGCAAGGATTTGTGATTTAAATCTTTGATTATGGTCTAGTTTGCAGACATATTATGTGGTTCAATTTAAATGTCCTTGTTTCTTGATGGAGTATAAGTATTTTCCCATGTTTTGTAGGCATCTTGTATATCAAGATAAAAACAAGATTTTGTAGTTTAAATCTTTGATTATGGTCTAGTGTACAACTAGTCCAAAACTCTCTCCCAGTATTGTCTGTAAAACACAAGAATTTTTGTTTTGAAGACGAAAAATTTATTCTTAACTAGATTCTAAAGCTCGGAAAACTTGCTTATTTATCTCTTGGTCAGCAGATAAAGTTATTTGGAGTGCATAGTTTGGCCTTCTAAGGTGGATTCATTACCAAGTGAAGTTTTGAGCATCATGGAAGTGGACTAGTTGTTGTAAAGGGCACATACCTTTATGTTGAGAAACCCTTTAAGAATTGATCTGTAGCTGTTAGCGATGTATCCCTAGGATAAAAATCCTCTCCTGCTTTTAAACATCAGATAGAGGCTGAGTGGCTTGCAATGTACATGCATGCTTTTCTTCCCTTGAAAAGATTTGTAGTTCTGGTGGTAATAGTTTATGCATTTGTTTGAATGAAAAGCAAACATTCTTTACTTCAATTGCCAATATTGCAACTGTTATGTGCATTGTTCTGTTTGAACTGACATAAGGTTTTACTTTTCTTTACTTTCTTATTTTCACATTTAAGGTCACGCTGTCAGGAAACCAACAACCTTTGCGCACTGAGATCACTGAGGCTGCGATGGAATTAGGGCCAGAAGTGAGTATATGGACTAACTTGAGTACCTAGTTCTGCTACGTTATGGAGAATGCATATATGATGATCTTTGATCTCTGTACTTGATTTCCATGGTAACAATGCAGAGGTATTTTCAGTTTGTAATCCATTTGCAAATTGGACCAGTGAATAAATATCCTTTTGATTGCAGAAACTCTCACTTTTAGTTACTGAAGCTTACAAGGATGCACACCAAAAGAGCGTTCAGGTAAAATAGATTGATTCCCTTCTCAAATCAAAGCTGTTTCTCTCAGTAATTTTACCTAATCTGAAATCTTGGTGTCATCTGGTTCTTTAAGGCCATGAAGCAAAGGATGAATGATCTTGCCCAAAGCTTAGGAATGCCACCTGGTCAAAGCGAGGGTTTAAAATAATACAAGTTACTAGTCTCATATACGTCGTCCAACGTGAGTTTCAATTTTGTAGTTGGACAGAGCAGTAGAAATGCTTATTTGTACAACTCGATTTCAATAGGTTGTTCATCTTAAAATAATTGTTTATGGTTTGAATAGTGAATTACATTTGGAACCTGCGACATTTATGTTACAAAACATGCAATACGCATGTTCAAAAATTGAACCAATCAGTTTGTGGATAACACTTAGCTTATGCTTATCATTCACAAGAACATATATGATAGAAGTAGACGAACTTGATTGTGTTCCTCGTCACCTTCACAGCTTAGGTTAAAAGACCTGATTATTGTTACAGGGTTTGCATTCTTAACGATCAGAGGCTGTGAAACTTCATTATTTTCACTTTGCTAGACTTTGTATGTGCTTGAGAAGAACAGGAATCTTTTAAAGCTGCATGTTCCTCCATTTCCAGATGTTCAAAAGCAGAGAAAAGAAAACATTTTTCCAGGGTTTTTCTGGGGATTGATGGCGAGATGAAAGTTGGAAACTTTGAATGGAACACATTATCCTCAAGAATTCATATTGAACAAATGATGACTATTCTAGCTATTAGGTGCTTGACTCGTCACTTACGTGGGGTCTTGCCTAATGTTCATATAAATTCTTTTGAATCTAAACCCATGATTCTTGTCGTGTTATTGGAATCTTGGTAATGGTTTCCCTGCTAAGAATGATGTGAAAAGAATGAAAGCTCTCTTGGGTTGAAACAATGGAACTTCATGACCAGCTCCCCTTACGGTTGCAAACGTTAGCCCATTATAAACTTCAGTCCATCCTCCAACCTGGTTGCCGGAGTACCAGGGATACCACCGAGTTTTAATGGTAAGATTAAGGTGGCTGAGAGAAAACCTGGTGGCCATCACCGGAACCACTGAGTCCGTATCACCACTGTATCAGAACAAGAGACATCAGAGAATGTTCATTTGTCATGCACGATTCATTCATTAAGACCAATATACTGTAGGAGACCCCAAAAAAGGAGAAATCTAACATTTTTCAATCAGTAATTTGTTCGGTCTAATGTCAGAATTTGAGTTCGATCAAGTCTAAATACTCAAACTTTATCACTTATAACTGTTCAATGGTTGTCAATAAACAATATGAATGATTCCTAGACAGACACTGTCTTCAAGAATTTACCTGAAAACCCAGATTCGTAATCCAGCAGCAATTAGCTCCTTGTAGGTAGGCAACATAGAAGATTCAGAATCGTTCCAATTCTTAATGAGCACATCACTGAGAAACATTAGTTCTTATGACATTAGAATAAGGCCAAGTTTTCTTTTTTTTTTTTTTCTGAAAATGAATAAATAGAAAAAGGGGTTAAAAAGAACAGTTTGAGTTTACCTGCAGGCAGTCCACTTATAAGGAATTCCTGTGACATTAGCGTGCATTGCGTTCTGAACATCAGGTCTGTTGTAGTACTTCTCTGCATAATTCTCAGTGCAAGGATCATAACCAGAGACCCTTCTCTGCAGAATTGTATTCTTGAGCCTTACAGTACTATTTGGAAGTTGGATGCAAGAGGGTGTATATATACTGTACTGATCAATGTCTCCAAATTCATGATTCATTGCATAATTCACGGAATCATCACATTTGTTTGTGGTTTTATCTTCCTTGAAATTGCAATTCTCCATAATAGCTTGGTAAGTTTTATCCGATATCATCGAATGCGTCCACCAAAATGTTATAGTTCCAATGCTATCATAATATTTATCTATCACACCATTTCCCACCTGCATAATTTGCAGTAGTAAAACATAAGAAAAATATTTTCCAACTTCCATGGATGAAGTGGTTCTGCAAACTTTTTAAAGTTCTACTCACAAGGATTCCTTTGATATTGATAATGGGTTTTGAATAGGCTTTATTATAGTCAACGATTTTCTTTGCTAACTGAGGAATATAATGCCCTGCATAACTTTCCCCGGCAATATAGAGATCTCTGTGATTGTATTGTGGAAATCTTGACATCCATCTAAGTAGAAACACAAATGCATCCTGAGCTGTGTCGCAGAAATTCACACTGATTATTACTAAATTGCATAACAAGAACACGCACACAGATAGAGATGATATAAACCTGTCCTCTTGTCCCCAGAATCTTTGAGATCAGAGCTTGTATTTGTATAGGAGAAACCAACACCAGCAGGTGATTCCAGGAAGAGAAGATTTGCTTCTGTAAGCACGAATTGGACTGATATAAGCATTTGAAGATTCATTTTTAACTAGTATCTACTGCTTGCACAGTGATATTTGTGCACCTTTATTCCATGAATACTTGTTCAGATACAGAGAAGAACCAGTTCTATGGATCCGAAACGGTCCAATCTCCTCGGATGCTCCATATGCAACAGATGAACATCCAGGACCTGCATTAGCACACCTGATTTGTCAGTATTGTTTGCATAAACTCATTGATGGGGTAATTTTTCTTTGTTCCTCATCATTCAGAAACTTAAGTCCAAGCTCATCTGATTTAATTCTTTTCTGCAGACTGTTGTGATACAAGCACAGTAAAAGTTCTGTAATGCACATTGTAATCCTACTCAGTTCCAAAAAGGTTGCAACTTCTTCCAAGTTCAGAGACATTAAAGGAGGTGGTCCAACAACTTTTGCGGTTTCATAGATTATGCTTTCCATTTCAGTCTTTCGAGGCAAAGCAGAGATTGAAACAGTAAACCATTATAAATTTCTACTTGGATGTGTCAGGTTCCAAATATCAAAAAGACCCAAAAGTGACCATTCCTTTAAAGCTTTCACTAATAATTACAAACTATTTTCCTCTATTTCTGGGTCCTGGAAAAGATAAAAGATCATCATAGCCACCAGTTTCTTTCAGAATGCGCGTGCTTCAACTAAGAAACAAGTGAAGCTGCAACTGCAAGTAAGAGAGTTGCAGTTTCATTTCCTTTTTCTATTACAGTACCCAATAATAGTCAACTGTGAAAGAAGCTAAGCATGAAAAGTAAACCACCATGGGCGAGAAAAAGAAACAACCTTCTGCCAGGCAAAAGTGCAAAACATGGAAAAAGTTGTGGACAGTTTTTTCCAACAGGAAAAAGCTGGTTTACTTTTCTGGTTACATTTTGGTATATACTGCTTAACTACAGAAGCATACACTGCAAGTGACAACAAAGGAACATATAAAGATTTGAACAACTGTTTGGTGTTAGGGAGGAATCAGGGTTTGTCCTACAATAAGGAATAAACATCTGTCATGGAAGAATGAAACCATTAAAGTTACAGAGGAAGATCACGAAGACCCATGTGGCTTCTTTTTTTTTCCCCTCCTTTTCTCGCTTCTGGTTGTTTTGTTTAATCGAGGGTACACACTAATCTGCCCCAAGGTAGAGCTATGGATAGAGAAGACATGTGCAACTGCAAAGAGGTGAAGAAAGAAGAGAAGAGTGGGACAAGACATGCATGGAATATTAATTTATAGTATAGTAAAAATGCAACTAATTAATAGAATAATACAGGTTCCATTCATGAAAAAGAAACGAGCTTGATGGGTTTTTATTTAAGAAAAGATTGATGAATCCTGTGAATCTTCTGATGTATAAAGGAACTCGGAAACCATATTTTTGAACTTCGCAGTTCGTCGGAATCTTGTTTCCTGAAAATAAATTAGAATCTTCCACTTTCATACTTCTGTTGAGTTCATCCAAATTCATGTAAAGTTCCTAACAGATGTCAATGAAGAAGATGGGAAAGAATGAAACAAAAACATGCATTTCGCGGAGAAAAAAAAATACAAAGAAGCATGAGAACCTAATAACTGACCTCCATTGAGCCAAAGAACGAGTGGTTTCTTGTCAGGAGACGTTGTTGCTTCTGTGAGCCAGTAGAACAGTGCACGACCATGTTCCACGTTGACACTGACATAGCCAGAGAATTGAGAGAAGGTCACTGGTGGTTGACCAGGTAGAGCTGAGATTCGATCTAGCTCTTGCTGCACAGTAAAAGCAGCAAAAATGGATGTGATAAAGGATGAAGCAACAAAAGCTACTATAAACAAGAATTGGGTTCTTCCTTGAACTGCCATTGCACCCTCCGCAAGAGAGAAAGAAGAAAGAGCAGTATTATGCAGTGTGCAGTTCTACTGCAACAGGTTTTAATGGAGAAGAACTGAGTGTAAGGTATTGATACACTCAAAACTATATTGGAAGTTCAATGTCGATGGATAGTAACAGTAGAGAGGGAAACAAACATAGATGAGAACATAGTTAGGAACCACTCAAGAGGCATCATAAATGCATCACAAGTTCTTCTCAGTGTCACTGTGTCTGAGCTGTTGAATGATAATGAACTTCTCTTTCTCTCTCACTGAATAATGTTGTTGCTCTCACTGAATAATGTTGTTGTTATTGTAAGATCAGTTGGATAAAAAATAATTATAGTTTAACCTCAATCAGGTGAGTTGGTAAGAGGCTCTTCTGGTTTAAGTGAGATTGTGAGTTTCAACCTTCCTCACGTATGCAGTTGTTTAAAACTTGGGGTAAGAGCTTTATCTCCCGCAAGAGACCTACTCAGCTCAAGCGGGGATTAGTTTGGGTGTGGATGGCTTAAAGGTGCCTTCCTATAATTGGGACCGGCCTAGGACACCTCGTAGGCAACCAAAAAAAAAATATATAGTTTAAGAAAATTTTAAAAGATTCCTTAATCTTTAAAATTTTTGAAAAAAAGATATAATTTTCAAAAAAAATTCCCGAAAAGTCTCCCTTTAATTGAGAAAAATAATGATAAAACACACGCGATATAGATATTATATATTCACCAATCAAATATTACTTATACAATGATTCAACTCCGTTCTTAAAATTAAATCGAATTAATTAATTCGACTTAAATTAATAATTTATTATAATCTTATTAATTTATTAATTTATATTGAGTTCAATTGGTTTAAGTCAAATTTAGTGTATTAGTAGTATTTAATTAGTCCATATATAATATTCATATTGTTTATAATTTATCATTTTTAACTGACGTATAAGAGAAAAATCTTTTAAAAATAAAAATTAGAAAATTTTAAAGATATGGAGATTTTTTTAAATTAAATCATAAAAGAATTTTATATCTTAAGAAGTTTTATTAGAGTTCTATATATTTAACTTCAAGAATCATGAGATCAACCCATGTTAGCAATTTCCCTCATTTAGCTCTATGCCTTTCCATTTGTATGATTAATGCTAATATGATTAATAATGTTTTCATAATTAGTAGCACAAATTACCAAATGAATCATAATTATTATAAATTATTGTTAGGTGGCACTCTACTCTTATAGAAAATGTTAAGTACCATATCGTTTTCTATTTTATTTTTATTGATACGGTTATTTTTTATAGATTTGACTATTGTTTTTTTCAACTATTTTTTTAAAAAAATTGTAAATTTATAAAAAAATAATCTCGATATTAATTAAAGATAAGATTGTGTACTTCTGAATCTCTATAGACGCTGCATTTTATTGAAATTTTTAGTAAAATATCTTGTCGTTATACTTTTTTTTGTCTTAGACCAAGGTATTCACCGGCAGATTCAGTGACTAATCCCTTCGTTGGTACCCAAAGATTTAAGACTACTTCATACTCAAAATTAAGGATGGAACCCTGACCTTTAATTACTTTAAGCATAATTTTAGTTACTTGAAAGCTTAGAAATGTTTAGTCCTCCTTTTGCTATTGTGGTCCTTGAAAAGCGATAATGACGTGGGGATGTGACTCAATTTGTACAAGAAAATGAGACAAATCTTGGCAAAAAGACCAACCAAAAGTCACCATCTCCTTTTCCTCTTTAGGGTATACCACTATTCGAGAGGATACCCTTTTCGATGCAAAAACTCATAAGGAGATAACCTTTGTATGGTAAGCTAATGGATGCCAGAAACACATTATCAACCTTTCGCCAAAAGAAGGGAATCGGGAAATAGGTAAGGTTAGCAATAAGTCGGGCCGAATTCGACCCCTTTATGTGGCTTACGTTTAGTTTGAGCCCGTTCGAATATTTTTGTGTGTATCAAAAATTTTCGATAATATTTAGTTGGACGTAAAGTTTTTAATAAAACGAAATGAAATAAAATAGAATAAAATAGTTTTATAATAAAATAAAATATAAATGGATGTAAAGTAAACTTAAGTCTAAAACAACGAGCGCAGATCACCTGTCCAAGTTACCCTGTCTTACTCTGTCCAAGAGTAAGACGGCGTCGTTTTTGCGGTAAGAATTCAAAGGGTGCGTGCGATGTTGCGAG
>JAOSBL010000211.1:1254278-1271285 GCA_027568915.1 Erythroxylum roraimae
GAGCGCCTGACATCTTCTCAATTCTGTCCCAAATTTAATGGCCAAACGACGTCGTTTGGCCATTGGACACCATAAGATACCGTTGTCTTCGACAGAGGATTTGAGCTCAAGCAATGCGCATAGGTAAGGACGCGTGTCTAACGCATGTGATACAAGCGCCAAACTGGTCAGGCACGTTTGCATGAAAGGCGCGTGTGTCACACGAGCCATCAAGTCTCCAGGCGCTTCACGCATGCAACACACGTGCCTAACTCATCAAAAGGCGCGTTAAGCGTGGCATATGTGTTGCACACGCCATCCAATCATGCGCATTGTGATGTCAATCTGACTCTAATGGATTAAGATTTGGATTACGTTATTAACCTAGACTTTGTTCAATTTTTGTTGGTGCTTATTGGCCGTTGTGCCCTTTTTGATATATTACTTCTCTAATTTTAGAAAAACATATTAAAAACCTTGGTTTTGTAAATTCTTGGGTGTGGGAAAGATTAAGTAGGGATGACAATGGATCAGGTTGGGTCCAGGTCGCTTCTGGCCTTATCCGGCTTTATCCACGAGTTGAAGACTACCCAAATTTTGGTTCAACCCCTAGCCTGACGGTTCATGGATGAGTTGACCTAGCCAACAATACTTTATGTTTTTTTAACAAACAATGAAAAAATGACATCGTTTTGTATTTTTTCATCGGGCTACTAGTCGGGTCAGATCGGACGGGAACAACCCCAACCTCAGCCCAGCCTTATCCCGGACAGGTTAAGCAATTTTGACTAGTAACCTGATCAACTCAAACCAAAATCGGGTGGGACTGGGCCGAGCCACATTTGTCATCACTAAAATTAAGCACCAAGTGACTTTTTTTTTTGTGGCTATTGTTACGATGAAATTCGGTTAAGTTACAAAATAAAGACAATTTCATTTTTGTTATTATTAGGTATATTTATGATAGGAAAACGAATGTAGATATTTTGTGATTTTAAAAAAATTTAGAATTAAACATTTTTCATTTTTTATTTCTAAAAAGATATATTTTCTTAATTTTTGGTTGAATAATAAAGACGAAACATACTTCTTACGATTATTATAAACAGATTAATCAAATATCATTGATAAGATAATTTAACTTATTCTTAAACTCAATTTAAACCTGTTTAATTTGATATAAATTAATAATTTAAGATAATTATATTACATTATTAATTTAAATCATATTTAATTTATTCAATTTATATTTAAGAATTGAATTAGATTATCATATAAGTATTATTTAATTACTTTATATGTAACATTAGCGTCACGTGCATTTTCTATTATTTTAATTAAATTTTAAGATTAAAATTTTTAAAAGATAAAAAATTATAAGAAAATTGTTTCAAAAACTCTAAAGATTAAAGGAACATTACGTGATTATATGCCAAGTCCAACAACATTGGAAAATGATAGAGGGTATCTAACATGCTATGTTGTGAGAAGGGCAATACAAAGGGCAATATTGGTATTTCAGACCAATTTCCTAATATCTCAGTTAGAAAACGATGTCGTAGTGACAATGAGTTCATGCATTTAAATTAACTGATCGATCCAAATAATTGAAGTTAATTTTAACGCAGAGCAAACCTAATTTGAATTTGGATTGGGTTTAATAAATATTGGGAAAGTTATGACACGTGTCATCAGACTCTATCACAAACTTGACACCTCATAGCCATATCACCACCGTTTCACCAATCTTGACTATATCCATTTTCCTAATCTACCCTCCATCACCACCTTAAATTTCACCCTCCAATGCATAATATTCAGTAAATTCAATCAAATTCATCCCCAACTTGATCCATCGATTTCTTACCCGCCTTGCAAAGACCAAAGCTGAGTTGCGTAGAACACATGGGACAAGAGCTTTGGTGTTCTCGATTCCTCCTGGTTCGTTCATTATAAAAGATTCATATTTTATGACAACCCTTTTAGTTTTTTTTGGTATTAGTTCTTCGTCTAAACCTTAAATTGCAATACATAATAGGACCTTATTATATATCTCGGATCGAAAATGAAAGGGAAATAAATAAAAAAATGTGAAAAATATTTGATTTCGGTGAGCTTTGGTGTTCTCGATTCCTCCCAGGTTTTTTTGGTTCATTATAAAAGATTCATTTTTTATGTCAACCCTTTTCTTTTTCTTGGTATTAGTTCTTCGTCTAAACCTTAAATTGAAATACATAACGTGACCTTATGACGAAGCCTTAAATTGCAATACATAACGTGACCATATTACATATCCCGAGTCGAAAATGAAAGGGAAATAAATGAAAAAATGTGAAAAATACTTAATTTTGGTTTCATAATTTCAAAAGAGCTTTTCGAAACTGAAACGGACGTGAATCTACTATCGTTTTCATGAGAACTGCTCACCAAGACAAGGTAAAGTCTTTCTACAATTTTCTCAAAATGTAAGCTCTCTTAATGAGTCAAATAATCCTGATACTTATAAATGACATGAGCAACTGCAAGAGATCTTAACTTTTATATATAGCTTCCATATCGAGTTTCCCATCACAGGCCTGGTATAGGTGCAGTCTACACTGATCGAGATCTATTTTCCTCCAGGAGTTCGACCTATTGTTTTGGATCATTTATTGAGCCACTTTATTATCTTTATCTGGACCAAATTATATAACTTAACAGATAAGTTATTAAAAATTTGAAAAATGCATTTAAACGTTGCCCAACTTTATGAGAAATGTAAAACATATCCAACATTTTTCCCCTTGGACAATACTTAATTGCGGTATTGACTTAAATTTAAAACAGTTTAAAAACTCGGTTAAGTTACGCAGCTGTATTAGTCGACTATGTTTGAAAACAAAACATTTGATCTAAAAATAACAAAAGTTCATCATTTCGTCGAACAAGACTTTCAATACCGAAAAGTATCAAATACATGTGTAAGCTTTCGATATCGAAAAACATCAAATACATGTGTAATGCGCAACACATATTTAATATAATCAGACATATCTAATACCTTACTAACATAAATTTGCAAATGAAGTGTGACAAACCAAAATGATACCTGTATAATCTAAATCATATCATCTTCGTTTGTGGGTCTTAATTTCTCCAAACTTATGATAAACTGTATTAAAGAAATCTTGTTTTCTCTTACCGAATGTTAAACAACATTAGAGAAAACTTGTTTCCTCTCATCAAATGTTAAATTGCATTAAAGAACAACTTTATGTTCTTTAACTAAATGCTAAACTACATTAGAGAACCTTTATGAAATTAAAAACTTATATCCCTTTATGTCACGCCAAAATTTATGGATATTTACATAAAATTGTATGTGTTTAAATGATATAAGCTCAAGGTCAATTTGTATATATGCCCAATGACCTTTAAAGTGCTTAAGATTGACACAGATCTTAAGACTTTTATAATTATTATGACAATGTACGATAACACGTATTATTAAGGATATGTTAGAATTTACAATGGGTCTACAAGCTCATATGAGAAGGAAAGTTAGACTACATATGAGTCTAAGTGAGCTTCCATCCTAAAACCAATCGGTAATAGGTGGAATAGCCCACTAAACTTATACGTTAGCCTTTTTTTTTTTTCCTATCTTTCTTCAATTTAGGATAAACTCTTCCAATATATTTCAACCACCAAAGATTCAGCAAATGTTGTCGGACCTCTTCAACGAAAAAGAGCTCTGTAAGATTATCAACCCCAACGAGGCCGTCGCTTATGGTGCTGCTGTTCAAGCTGCGATTCTCCCAGAAGAAGGTAACGAGAAGGTGCAAGATTTGTTGTTGCTAGATGTTACACCTCTCAGTCTCGGGTTTGAAACCGCCGACTATGTCATGACGGTGTTAATCTTAGAAACACAACAATTCCGACGAAGAAAGAACATATCTTTTCAACTTACTCGGACAATCAACCAGGGGTTTTGATCCAAGTCTATGAAGGAGAGCGAGCTCGAACCAAAGACAACAATCTTCTTGGCAAGTTTGAGCTCATAGGCATACCACCAGCTCCAAGAGGAGTGCCACAGATCAACGTTACTTTTGACATTGATGCAAATGGTATTCTGAACCTTACCGCAGAGGATAAGATGACCGGGGTCAAGAACAAGATCACCATAACCAACGACAAAGGAAGGTTGAGTAAAGAAGAGATAGAGAAGATGGTGCACGAAGCAGAGAGGTACAAAGCAGAGGATGAGAAAGTGACGAGGAAGGTTGAAGCAAAGAATGGATTGGAGAACTACGCGTATAACATGAGGAACATAGTGAGGGACGAGAAGTTCGCCTAAAAACTTGATCCAGATGACAAGCAGAAGATAGAGAAGGCGGTGGATGAGACGATAGAGTAGTTGGACAGCAACCAGTTGGCTGAGCTTGATGAACTTGAAGACAAGTTGAAGGAGTTGGATTTTTTTTAAAAAAAAAAAAATTGAAGGAGTTGGAAGGAATATGCAATCCCATAATTGCAAAGATGTACGGAGGGGGAGGCGGCTGCGGAGATTCACGTATGGGTGGCGACATGCCTGGCGGTGGAACCAGCGGATCTAACTATGGATCGGGTCCAAAGATTGAGGAGGTTGATTGAAAGAGAATTTGAAGGTGGTTGTCTGTTTAGTGAAACAACCTCATATCTCTGTTTTGGATGCTCTGTTTTTCAAGTTCTAGCTTGTATTATACAAACTGACGTCTATTTTAGATGCTCTGTTTTTCATGTTCTAGCTTGTGTTATAGAAATTGATGTAGTAGTCTCCTTTTATATTAGTTTCTTTTTAGTTGAAAATTAGCTTCTCCTTCTGTAAAGGATAAGGTTGTGTATTATCAGATTTTTTAAATCTTTCAAATCTTACTTCATTGTGGGACATCGGATTGAATATGATGATGATGAGTTTTTCTTTTTAGTAAAAATTAAAAATTGTTAATGTTAATTACTTTTTATTATTTAAAACTTACATTGAATTAGTCTAGATAATTTACTTTAAATTTTGATTTATTTATATTTATTTTATTAATTTCGAGTTTAGTTAGATTAGACTTAATAACTCTAAAAAAGTGATAAAATTTATTATAAACTCATATAAAATAAGAAATCCTTAAAATATATTGAATTATTTTAAATTTTAATTTAATTAACTCGTATTTAAAGAATTGTCATCCCCATAAATAAATAAGCTATTCACAACTACAATTAGTGTGTTACTTTTTTTTATTTTAAATCATAAAAAAGACTCAACTAATTTGGTGAATTTAACCGTGAATTATTTAAATTTTTAATTCAGTTTTTAAATTTCAATTTGATTTATTTTAATATATATTATTGTTAAAAATTATTTAAAAATATTCATTAATCGATCAATTTTCATAAATTAATAAGAATTTTTAAACTAAAATAAATCTACTGAAACTTCTAATTCTTTACTAAATAAGAGCAATTTCTTTCAATTATATTTAATATTTAGTTAGTTGTATAACAATCTAATACTAATACTAATTGAACCTTTTAAAACTTAAATCTCTTGTCTTATCTATTTAAACCTTTTAAATATTAAATCTTTTATTTTACCGATTTAACTTCTAGTCTGATTTTTAAGACATTGATTTGAAATTCTCATGTCATAATTCATATTTAGAGTAAACCAAGGTATTTAGGGTAAACCTCAGAGCAATTAGTAATATTACTCGTTTATGACCACAAATTTTTCTCCTCTGAACATGACCACAAATTTATCTTATAAAATATAAAAAAATACGACATAAAATTGATAGACCCTTCACTAACTCTCGATTCATATCAAATCTTTTGTTTAAGTTATTCTATTTTTATTTTATTTTATTAAATCTTTTCTATACATTTATATTATACTTACATAAATATCTAAATAAAATTTAATAAAACAAAATAAGAATACTATAATTGAAATATGATAAGAATTAGGGGACATTAGATACATAGATAGATTAAACTAAAAAAGGAAAATAACTACGTGGACTCTTATGATTGGGTTGAAGACCGAAGTATTGAAGTTCAACATCACACACCGCCCCAAAAAATCTCAAAAGTTTAAGGATAAGCCTCGGCCAGAAATTTCACACCCACCACCGAAGCCAATGACTGCGATCACCGGCGCCGGCGGTTTCCCGTTCAAGGCCTCCCTAACTCCGACGGTATCAAGGACGTCGCCTGTAACGCTTTCGTCTGTTGAGTCCAGGCTCTTCGGTCTCCGTTTTCACAACTTTAATCTCTCTCTCGTTTCACCTCCTCAAAGCTTCTCGGCAACCACATCCGCCAGGTACGGTGGCTCTCGCTCCTCAGATTCGCGACGGTCGCGGCAGAGCTTCTCTGATGATGACGAGGCTGTTAATGTATCCGGCATTAGGTTAGCTATTCGCTCGCTGTGAAATTTTTTTGTGCGTTAGTTTTGTAATGAGTGAAGTTTGAGCTGTGCTTGCTTTGTTGTAGAGCTGCTACCGTACGGCTTATTGACGAGAATCAGAATATGGTTAGTGATATTTCTTGCTTTCGTCTGTGTTCTGTTTACTTGTTTAGAAAGTGAATGAAAAAGGATTACATGTTTCCTGCAATTGGAACGTTCTTTTTCTTCTGATTAATTGGTTGGATTCGATTAGGTGGGAGTGGTGTCTAAAAGTGAGGCAATTCAAATGGCTGCTGATGCTGAACTTGATTTGGTATTCCTTCTCATTTCATGATCGATCTCATTTTTCCGTTTCTTTGGTTCACTCTATTGAAAGACTAGGTTCTTAAAATCTATTACCTACAAAAAGATCGCTACTTTATTATAAATGTGCAAATAGGCCTCAAATAAGTTGGTTTTTGAAGATGGTCATTGTCCTTTTCCGCATGTCCTTTTTCTATGTTAGTACTCAGTGATGTGGATTTTCAATACTTGAGTTGCCACTTATATAATAATTTCATACTCTCAGCAGGTGATGAAAGATTTCGTTTGTTCTTTTTTTTTTTTCCTTCCAAAAAATTCCTGTTATATATGCTTCTTGTTTTGTTACTTTGCAGGTTGTATTATCCCCGGATGCAGATCCCCCAGTTGTCAGAATAATGGATTACAAGTAGGGAACTCTTCACATTTTTTTTTGTTAGCAAAAACCATTGCATGATTATGGGATGAGTAGAATCCTATTCTTGATTTGGTTGGCTTTGTGTAGAGTTGTAGTTAAATCTGTTTTCTCCTCAAAGCTAATGGAAGAAGATTTGCAAGAAAGTTAAAAAGGGAATATGGGCTCGCTGTTGCGGAGACATTGTTATTACTTATGCCTGTTTGTCCGACAGATTAAGGAAACAAATTGGTGTATCTTTTTCCACCGTGGATGAGAATTCAGCTTATTTTAAGGGGAAGAACCCTTGTATGCTTCATGAGAAATATTGCCAGCTATCAAAGGACAAAATTTTTGAAAACTTATGTAAATGATCATGCCAAACTTGACAAAGTATCACGTCAAATTTTTAACCTTTTGTGCTTGAAAAGCTAGTTATACCTTTTCTGGCTTCCTTGCAGCAAATATAGATATGAACAGCAAAAGAAAAAGAGAGATCAGCAAAAGAAAAGTGCTGGTGAATTTCTACTCTCTTTAGATTTTGAAAGTTTTAACTTTTATGTAGCTTATCTGCAATAGAGTAGATACTGACAAAGCGTGGTTTGAAATTTTAGCTAGTCGCATGGATTTGAAGGAACTTAAAATGGGGTAAGTAGCATAGAGATGAAATGCTGGTTCCTTTTCAGATTTATTAGCAAATTCACTTATCATTCCATGACTTTGTACCTTTATTTGGTACTCTAGCTGTTATCTCATCAATTGCCTATAATCCTTTTGAAATTGAGTATGGTTTTTCTTTTTCTCATGCACTGCACGGCATATAGCTAGCTTGTAACCTACAAATTGAGAAATATTATGAGATTTGCAATTGTGCAACTTTTTTTAGATGTTTTTTAATTTTCATATTTGTCTTATCTCCCATAAAGCTACATTCTGAAACATGTTGGCTTCTTTCCCATGTATTAACATATTGTGGTGATTGCTACCAAATTCCTGGGCAGCTATAATATAGATCAGCATGATTATGAAGTGCGCTTGAAAGCTGCTCGGAAGTTTTTGAAAGATGGTGACAAGGTTATTTCAATTGTTTCTTTGCTATGTCACATACCTTCTATTCTACTTGCTCAACTTCTAATTGAGATCTGTGTTCTCCAGGTTAAGGTCATAGTTAACCTGAAAGGTCGTGAAAATGATTTCAGAAACATTGCTATTGAGCTTATTCGGCGTTTTCAAAATGATGTTGGGGAGGTATCTAACTGTTATATATTTGTATCTTGTTGAATTTTGTTATATTTGTGATTGGGCTATGCATCTATGGTTAACCTCTTTGAGGTAGAAAGAAAACCCAAACTGGTTAGCTGTTTCCTTGCAGATATGGATTATATGGAACTTATCTGTTCCTGGATTCTGTCGGTGAAATGCATTTCTAACATATTTTGATGATGCAATTTGCAGCTTGGAAGTGAGGAGAGCAAAAACTTCAGAGATAGAAATATATTTATCACTTTGGTACCGAACAAAGCTGTTCTACAGAAAGCTCAGGGGCTGCCAAAGAAAAAAGAGAAGTCAGCTGTAAATGAAGTTTCAGCAGGGGTGTAATTGCATGTGAAACTTTCTCAAGTGACTCTTAACTGCTGAAATAGTTGACAGGTACTTGCAAATGTCGCCAGCAACATTTGGTATCATATGTTTGTGTACAGCTTTGATGTAAGAACTGCCACAATATGCTTAAGATTTCTAAGAGAACCAGCATTGCATAGTCCTTTAAAGTTAGTAGGATTACGTGATTTGGTCTTTATCTCTCATTTCAAATTAAAGCATATTTTAGAGTTGTAAAAAATGAAAGTATTGATGGATCATCGACATCATTCCCTATGTTAGAACTATGAACTCAGGTTTTTGAACGTATGAGAGGAATCTTCTGAACTGTGATCATGGATTGGCAGGCCCAGTATATCATACAAGGAAGAGAGACTGTTCATAAACCTTGGAAGAAACTTTGAGTCGAAGTTATAAAGCTCTCTCCAGAACTTGCTGTATGAAGCATAGAAGTTGCTGTTTCAGGTGTATCGGTCTGCAGTTACCACCCGGACCTGATGTCATGGGTGAGTAATCATTCAGCTTAGAGGAAATGGCAGCTGAATTAAGTTACAACTGTTTTTTTCCCGTTCCTAGTTTGGAGATAGTTGTAAATGTGAATGCAGGAGGAATATATGGTTTCCAGTTTGTAATGACTTGTATTGTCAATTGAAGATTTTGATGACAATTATGTAAAGATAAGTCTACATTCACACATTTGCTTGCATACCGAACTGCTAGACGTGATCATCGACACTTTCAATTGGTGAGCGCGAACAATGTGTTCCACAAAAGAAAAAGTATACAATTGAGAAAACCAATTTTGTTCCTAGTTCATTGGCAGTGCATGCACAATGGGCAAAAGCAGGCCCCCATCTGTCCTGGACGTTTTACCTAAGTTGACAATGGAGGAACACAGCTTCAGGGGTTTAAGAAGAAGATGGTGATGAGCTAGTCCTTACTTAGACCTCTACTTAGGCAAGCAGAGGGTGGAATGCAACGTGTGGGAATGATGGACTATGCTTCTTTACAGTGAAAATGAAGTAGAGCCTATGCGCAACAGATTTTCTGCATTGGAAGCGCAAAGACAGAACAGGCTTTGTATGTCTATCTGCAGTAGTTGCAGGTTCTCCCGATACTGAAAAGAAAATGCCCTTTGGTGATGTTCCCTGCTGCAGCTCAATTACCCTTTTTGATTATAAGGTTGAATATCTTCACTCTCTTTTCATTTCTGAATTTCTTTCAATGTTCAACAAGGTTACTAATCTTAGGTTTTCAGTCATATACTGAACCGTTTGAGTGAAATCCTATGGATCTAAATTGCCAGCAGAAAAAGGGAAACTTGTGGCTGACACAAGTTGGAAGAAATGTAGAATTCACATTTCATGATCAAGTTTGGTTTGGCAGAGCAGAGCAGAAGAGCAAGTTACCAAGTTTTCTAGTGATTGTATATTTAGTAGGAGAGGCTGCTCTATCTGGATAGAGAGTCTCCAACTCACTCAACTAACGAATAAGAACTTGGCTTAGATTCTAAGATCAGTCTCGTACAAGGACTTCCTAACACTTCATATTATATACCTCAGCCATGTCCCTACCAAACACCCTCGAGAAAGTAAAGAAAGTGACAAAAGGAATTGAAGTTTGAAATAACTCGAAAAGAAGGGAAATTTGGACTTGTTTTTATAGTCAATGAGGTGAAGAAATTCACCGTTTTCAATGGATAATTTCAATAATAAAAAAACTTTATTAGTTTGGTCAGTTTAATCTTAAAAGCTTCGAATCTTCTAAATTTTTTGTTTAATTTACTTTAATATCTCTTACCGTTAAAATTTGATAAATTCATTAATTAATCTATCAATTTTTGTAAAGTAATAAATTTTTATAAATTAAAATTAATTAATTAATTTTTATTTAACAAAAATTTTCAATTAAACTTTTCTTCATTGAAATTTTTTATAAATTAATCTTTTCTTAATTGAAAGTTTAATCGAGTCATTCTTTTGTTTTTTTCCGAATTTTTATATATTATTTTAAGAATAATTACTAGTTTCACCAATATAAAAAACTATAAGTAGAAATATCGAAATTGACAAGATTAATGTTCTAAAAATCGGACTAGAAATTAAACTGATTAAATAAGAGATTTAAGATTTAAAAGGTTCAGCCGCTATTAAACCGTTATAAAACTAGTTAAAAATTGAATAAAATTAAATAATTTTAAATTTAATTGAAGGAGATTATTCATAATTACTATTAAATGAAAATTAATTAGTTTATATTAATTTATAAAACCGTGTAGTTTATAAAAATCAATCGATTAATTAATAAACTGATCAATTTATAATAATAAATATTATTAAAATAAATCGAACCAAAAATTAAAAACTGAACTAAAAAATTGATTGATTCAAAATTTTTACAATTGAATTGTCTGAACAGTTCAGTTTTTTAATTATCGGACAAGATTACTTTGGTAGAGAAAAATCTAAACTTGTTTCCTCCTTACCTTACACAAGTTTTTAATTCGGATTTCTCATTGATTTTATGGAAAAATTGGGAAGAAAAAAAAAGAACATATGAGAATAGAAGTGCAAAGTAGTTGAAAAATAGAGGAAGCTTAGCTTCAAGGCAATGGCGACTCTGCAACCAACGCCCCACACCACCAGACCATTACCTGAGCACATTAGGTGA
Source organism: Erythroxylum roraimae (assembly GCA_027568915.1). Classification (NCBI taxonomy): domain Eukaryota; kingdom Viridiplantae; phylum Streptophyta; class Magnoliopsida; order Malpighiales; family Erythroxylaceae; genus Erythroxylum; species Erythroxylum roraimae. Next base: position 1,265,639 of record JAOSBL010000211.1, read on the forward strand.
CACATATCAAGCTCCTTTACCTTACCCTTTTTCCATTCTTAAAAAAGAAACACTCCCTCTCTACTCTTTGCCTTGTTCCTGCTTTCTCAGTATCTCCATTGACCACAAACATGGAAGCCAGTGCTGGTCTTGTCGCTGGCTCTCACAACCGCAACGAGCTCGTGGTCATTCATGGCCATGAAGAGGTAACAAAGGCGACCATTATCAATATACCATCAGATGAGACTTGTTATGAGTGTTTCTGCTTCTGTATAATAACGTGCATGAATTGCATGTGTTTTTGCAGCCGAAGCCATTGAAGAACCTGGATGGTCAAGTTTGTGAGATATGTGGTGATGGGGTTGGCTTGACGGTTGACGGAGACTTGTTTGTAGCTTGCAATGAGTGTGGTTTCCCGGTGTGCAGACCTTGTTATGAGTATGAAAGGAGAGAGGGGACACAACAATGCCCTCAGTGCAAGACCAGATACAGGCGTCTCAAAGGTATAGACCAAGTCATTATAGTCTCTTATCATCTTGTTTCGAGCTTTAGAGTGGACGATTCATGGTATAACTTCGATGCAAACATTTTACAGGCAGCCCGCGGGTGGAGGGAGACGAAGATGAAGAAGACATTGATGACATTGAACATGAGTTCAACATGGAAGATGAGCAAGAAAAGAACAAGCATCTTACAGAAGCAATGCTTCATGGGAGGATGACCTATGGAAGAGGTCATGACGACGAAGAGAACTCGCAATTTCCTCCAGTTATAACAGGGATTAGATCAAGACCGGTATGATCGTAAGATCACCATTTACTACTCGCCAATTCTGTTCATGCAAGATCTAAAACTCCAAACCATCCTGTTTCAGGTTAGTGGTGAATTACCAGTTGGAGCTAATGGAGAGATTTTATCAGCTTCAGTACATAGACGAGTTCACCCTTATCCAGTTTCAGAACCTGGTATGCTTAAAAGGACTGCAATGGATTCTGACCATTCTGATATACATCTCTTAACTTCGATCTTGATATAACTTGACAAAACAGGAAGTGCGAGGTGGGATGAAAAGAAAGAGGCGGGTTGGAAGGATAGAATGGATGAGTGGAAACTGCAGCAAGGGAATTTGGGACCTGAACCTGATGACGATCCTGAAGCAGCCATGTATGTATTCAATTTTCTAGAATGGAATTGAACTTAAAGCCTCAAAGCCCAGTTCTCTGCTGACAGTTTTTGCAATATCTGAACTAACGCAGCATTGATGAGACCAGGCAGCCACTTTCCAGGAAAGTACCAATAGCATCTAGCAAGATCAATCCTTATAGGATGGTTATTGTGGCTCGTCTTCTCATATTGGCCTTCTTTCTACGTTATAGACTTTTAAATCCTGTGCATGATGCTATTGGCCTTTGGCTGACATCTGTGATCTGTGAAATCTGGTTTGCATTTTCATGGATTCTTGATCAGTTTCCCAAGTGGCTCCCTATCGATCGAGAAACATATCTTGATCGCCTTTCTCTCAGGTAAAATTGTTCAAAAGAATCTAAATTCTTGCACAAGTTCAGAAACATAGCAGCAATTTTTGAACTTTTGCCTACTGAGCCAGAGTTACTTGATGATGGTTCATTGCGTAGTAGTGATTGATATGGCTTATTACACAGGTACGAGAGAGAAGGGGAGCCAAATATGCTAGCTCCAGTGGACATCTTCATCAGTACTGTGGATCCTATGAAGGAGCCTCCTATAGTTACTGCAAACACAATCCTATCAATCCTGGCCATGGACTACCCTGTTGAAAAGATCTCAGCATACCTATCTGATGATGGTGCGTCCATGTGCACCTTTGAAGCACTCTCTGAAACTGCTGAGTTTGCTAGAAAATGGGTTCCATTCTGCAAAAAGTTCAGCATAGAACCTCGAGCCCCTGAGATGTACTTCACTCTGAAGGTCGATTATCTCAAGGACAAAGTCCAACCAACATTTGTTAAGGAGCGTCGAGCTATGAAGGTCTGTAATTTGCATATTGTTCTACAGACTTGATTCAAACTTAATTTAGCTAATACTTGACAACATATGGTCTGTAACAGAGAGAATATGAAGAATTCAAGGTTAGAATCAATGCAATTGTAGCAAAAGCACAGAAGATACCTCCAGAGGGCTGGATCATGCAGGATGGTACACCATGGCCGGGAAACAATACCAGGGATCATCCTGGCATGATTCAAGTATTTCTTGGTCACAGTGGAGGCCATGATATTGAAGGAAATGAACTCCCTCGCCTCGTTTATGTATCTCGTGAAAAGAGGCCTGGATTTGCTCATCACAAAAAGGCTGGTGCCATGAATGCTCTGGTAAATTCATTAAGTTCAAAATCTTAACAATTGTTTATAGTTCTTTCAAAAGACTGTTCATCACTGGATTTTCTGTGGTAAATTCCAGGTTCGAGTCTCTGCTGTGCTTACCAATGCTCCCTTCATGTTGAACTTGGATTGTGACCACTATGTAAACAACAGCAAAGCTGTTCGAGAATCCATGTGTTTCTTGATGGACCCTCAAGTTGGAAAGAAAGTGTGCTATGTACAGTTTCCTCAAAGATTCGATGGCATTGATAGGCACGATCGTTATGCCAATAGAAACACAGTTTTCTTTGATGTAAGATCCTGCAATGAGAAGAAAATCTATATCTTCTTTTAGTGTTGTGTTACTGTGAATCATGGAAGGAGGAAACTAAAAAAGAACGCATTATTCTATTGCAGATAAACATGAAAGGTCTGGATGGAATTCAAGGTCCGGTTTATGTCGGTACAGGATGTGTTTTTAAGAGGCAAGCATTGTATGGATATGAGCCTCCAAAGGGTTCCAAGCGCCCGAAGATGGTGACCTGTGACTGCTGCCCATGTTTTGGACGCCGCAAAAAGACGAATGCTAAGAAGGGTGCAAATGCAGAAGCTTCAAGCCTCCATGGTCAGACAATATCTTTATTTTTCTCTTTAAGTTCCTACTTAATTCCTCTTTGCTCAACTTCTGATGTGTCTGTTCTTTGGCAGCAGTGGACGATGACAAAGAGTTATTGATGTCTCAGATGAATTTTGAGAAGAGGTTTGGACAATCTGCAATTTTTGTGACTTCAACTCTGATGGAGGAAGGTGGCGTTCCTCCATCGTCAAGTCCTGCATCTCAACTTAAAGAAGCCATCCATGTAATTAGTTGTGGCTACGAAGACAAAACTGATTGGGGAACTGAGGTAATACCCACATCCAAACTTGGGGCTTTCTTTTCTGGCTAGATATGCTCTTACATTATATTGTTCTTGTTTTCAAGTTCTAATATTTTGATGGTTTGATTCCTTCTTGTTTTGCCTATGCAGCTTGGCTGGATTTATGGTTCAATTACAGAGGATATTCTAACAGGTTTCAAGATGCATTGTCGTGGCTGGAGGTCAATTTACTGTATGCCAAAGAGACCTGCATTCAAGGGTTCAGCCCCCATTAATCTTTCCGATCGGTTAAACCAAGTGCTTCGATGGGCTCTCGGTTCTGTTGAGATCTTCTTCAGTCGTCATAGCCCTGTCTGGTACGGATACAAGGAAGGAAAGCTCAAGTGGCTTGAGAGATTTGCATATGTTAACACAACTGTCTATCCATTCACTGCCATACCACTTCTTGCCTACTGCACTCTACCTGCCATATGCTTGCTTACTGACAAATTCATCATGCCTGAGGTAATAACATGGTATACTAATATATTACATCAACATTTAGATGTTTATACACCTAACCAAATGCACTGAACTTGTGAGCTTATACCATGTTCTGAACCAGATAAGCACCTTTGCAAGTCTTTTTTTCATTGCTCTGTTTCTGTCGATCTTTGCGACGGGTATCCTTGAGCTGAGGTGGAGTGGAGTGAGCATTGAAGAATGGTGGAGAAATGAGCAATTTTGGGTCATTGGTGGTATCTCAGCTCACCTTTTTGCTGTTGTGCAAGGTCTTCTCAAAGTTTTAGCTGGTATTGACACAAACTTCACTGTCACCTCCAAGGCAACTGATGATGAGGAGTTTGGAGAACTATATGCCTTTAAATGGACAACCCTCCTTATCCCTCCAACTACTATCCTGATTATCAACCTTGTTGGAGTTGTAGCTGGAATCTCAGACGCCATAAACAATGGGTACCAATCATGGGGACCTCTATTTGGCAAGCTCTTCTTTGCCTTCTGGGTGATTGTTCATCTCTATCCATTCCTGAAAGGTTTGATGGGGCGACAGAACAGGACACCGACTATTGTCGTTATATGGTCGGTGCTTTTGGCTTCAATATTTTCCTTGCTTTGGGTGAGAATTGATCCATTTGTCATGAAATCCAAGGGACCTGATACCAAGCAATGTGGAATCAACTGCTAAGAAGCTTGTTTTCCTTCCTGTATTTTGACTTCTATGTCTTGAAAGACACATGTACATCTTTGTTTCCATAACAAATATCATTTTTGATGTACAAACCAACATCATGGGTGCATAAGGAATAAAGCTAGAGTGAAATTTTTTCGTAAGAAGATGCATTCCACCCAATTTTGTAACTGAAGTGAAAATTTCGCTTCTTATTCATCATTGGTTTGGTTTTCATTCCTTTGGCTGCATGGCAAGAGGCAACTGCAGACTCCAGGAAGCCATAAGATGTTAAAAGACTTCAATTACAGAGGCCTTTCTGATATAAAATGGATGAAGACTGAGCTTGAGATCATCTGAGGACGACACTGGTCCTGTACAGTTATTCTCCTTGCAATATCATCATCATAGAACTGAAAAAGCATGTTGAAATTTCAAATTTGGATCTTTTAACACTGTTAAAGATACATCACCACTATTCTTTACAAGAACACTCTCCATCTTTGAAATGATGAAATCTATTGGTATCTCTAACCACTATAACTCTTTCTTTGATCTTATATATAAATTTACTCGCAGTATGACAATTTAAACAAACAATGAGATTCTTAATGATCCTAATTTCAGTTCCAGGTTCAGTAGAGATCAGACCAAAAGCAATGGCTAATTTCTCACTGTGAACCTTCACTGCTAGTTCCGTATCTTCCTCCTCCACATCATGCCAATCAGTGACAGTCTCTGCCCGAAATCCAGCCTCTTTCATCTTTCCCATCAATCTATAGATCTCCGAATAGATTGCTTCCGGTCACTGGATGTGAAGACATGTAGGATCTGACCAACTTCAATCAGAGTACAACCTGGAGTACTTTCTAGCTTTCTCTTTTTAGTTACTTGTCCTATAGAAGCAGCTTGTGGACAGTTCCTCTCAGCAGAGTAAATATTTAACATTAAGACATGGTAACCCGCATTTTCTATTTTCAACTCAAGAAGCCTTTTAGAAGCCTGCTAGGTTTGTATCTTGGTGAGTTTTACAAGTACCAAGTAATGCAATCCATACAGCAGGACCGGGTTTCGTTGGAATTCCCTCGATGAATTCCAATGCTTCCTGCAACTTTCCTGGTCGCACAAGGATGTCAACCATGCATGCATAATGCTCAGCCAAAGGTTCAAATCTGTACTCATGTACCATAGAATGGAAAACTGTAAAGAAAATAATGGACAGAACTTGTAACATCAAAGAGGAAGGAGAATAGGGTCGATAAAGAGCTGTGTCTTTCATTGCA
>JAOSBL010000211.1:1360876-1373912 GCA_027568915.1 Erythroxylum roraimae
AAGATTAAAATGATATTATTTAAGATAGAAATGAAATGATTCGGATCAATTCTCTAAACTTAGAGTTCGATCAATCCGAACTTGACTCGTTAACTTCAAAATGAACCGGGTCGGGTGACAACCTTTTTGTCATCCCTATTTGTCGTTTGATCATTGGATGTGAATCTTCCATTCCATGTTTCTTAACCGAGAACGTTGTATGGGCGCGGTCCATTGAAATCCAACGGTCTGATATGATTGCGTGCATAATGTATTTCCCACTTCCGAAACGACGACGCATGTTTATGAAGTGACGCTGACGTGTAAAATAACTGCTTAACGGTCCCAGGTACGAGGATCTAAGCTCAAAGACTCCGTAGATATTGTCTCCCTCAAGCCATACCACATCAATATCGTTGAAGGTATAATCTCCCGCCAAATCCAACGGTGATAAAATCATGTAACTTTAAGCGGCAATTGTTACTTTTTTTCTTCTTCTTTTTTTTTTCAGAGAACTACACCGAAGAGCAAGCCGTCGCTCACGTCCGGCGACTCCTCGACATCGTCGCTTGCACAACATCGTTCGGCCAGTCCTCGCACAGGCCGTCCGGTCGGAGCAAGGAGTTTGTTCCAAAGGACATCGAGAGCTCCGCTTGCACCGAGAACGCTGGCAATGATGCACAGAAATCGACCGATAAGAAGAGCAAAACAGGTAAGGATGGAACCACGGGCTCGACGGAGAAGGCGGATACGGCGGCGCCGGAGTCGATGTATCCCCCGCCGCGACTTGGGCAGTTCTACGACTTCTTCTCGTTCTCGCACCTATCGCCGCCGGTTCAATGTACGTTCTTGTCACACTTGCATCATTTTTTCTAAACTTCCTTCTTTCTTTTTTTTTTGTTTCTGAAAGTTTCAAGGTTTACAGACATAAGGAGATCAACGCGTCCTTTTTATGAAGATAAAACGGAAGATGATTTTTTCCAGATCGATGTGAGAACTTTCTCATCTTCTCCTATTCAGTTTATCTGTACATATATGTATGACTCTGTGTGTATCAGTTGATTGATATGAAGGAAAATGTGTAAATCATAGGTGAAGGTATGCAGTGGGAAGCCGACAACGATAGTGGCTTCAAGAAAAGGGTTTTATCCTGCCGGAAAACGTGTTCTTCTCTGTCACTCTCTAGTTACTCTGCTTCAGCAAACAAGCAGAGCTTTTTACTCTGTTAGTTTTGATTCCTTTCTCCTTTCATTCTTAATCTGTCAAAGTTTACTTTGAGTCCTTTTGGGTTCCTGGAACTGGGTTTGTTAAGTCATATCTTCTTCTTTTCTTCTCTGTCACCCTCTGGTTATCCTGCTTCTGCAAATAAGCAGAGGTTTTGACTCCGTTTGTTTCAATACGTTTCTTTCATTCTTAATCTGTAAATATTTACTTTTAAGTGATTGTTTTCGGGTTCTGCAACTGGGTTTGTTTAATTATGTGTTTTTCCTCTGGCAGGCGTATAAAGCTCTTATGAAAGCTTTCACAGAACACAATAAAGTAGGTTTCGCTGTTTCTTGCTCTGTTGTACTTTTTTATGTTCTTTTATCTCCGTACTTTGTGTACATGTTTGAGGATTGATGCTATATTATGATTTGCTTTGGTACAGTTTGGAAACCTTCCTTATGGTTTTCGAGCAAACACTTGGGTTGTTCCTCCAATTGTTGCTGATAACCCCTCAGTTTTCCCATCACTTCCCGTGGAAGATGAGAACTGGGGAGGTAATGGAGGTGGACAAGGAAGAAATGGTGAACATGATCACAGGCCATGGGCAAAGGAGTTTGCAATTCTGGCGGCTATGCCATGCAAAACAGCAGAAGAGAGGCAAATCCGTGACCGAAAAGCCTTTCTCCTTCACAGTTTATTTGTCGACGTTTCTGTTATGAAAGCTGTTGCTACAATCAAACGTATAATTGAAGGTAGTTTATGTTCTTTGGATGGTACTGCACAATCACTTCCACATGAGGAGAGGATCAGAGATTTGACTGTTAAGGTGAATAGAGATGTCGCGGATGCAAGTACAAAACCGGATTGTAAAAGTGATGGGATTCAAGTTCTTGGAATGTCGCAGGAAGAACTTGCTCAGAGGAATTTACTCAAAGGCATAACTGCTGATGAAAGTGCAACAGTTCATGTGAGTAAAGTCATTGTTCTTCCTAATCATTATATTTGATCAGAAGCAGGTAGATTGAATTGCTGAAGACTTCTTTGATCTTGTAGGACACTTGTACTTTAGGTGTCGTCGTTGTTCGACATTGTGGCTACACTGCGGTTGTTAAAGTTTCTGGCGAGGTTAGCTGGGATGGGAAGCCTATTCCTCAGGATATTGACATTGAGGACCAGCCTGAAGGAGGTGCTAATGCCTTGAATGTGAATAGGTCAGTTCATCTGGAAGGCTTGTGCAAAGAATTAATGCAAACCTTGTATTGTAACTTATCCTTATTAGGTTATATGCATAACACTGTAAGTGATGGATTTGTGTCTATGCTTGAATTTACCTGTCAGCTTGAGAGTGCTGTTGCACAACTCATCTAGTCCAGTCCAGCGGGTGCAGAGCGGAGATTCCGAAAATTTACGTCCTGCTAGGCTGTTGGTGAGGAAAGTACTAGAGAATAGTTTGCTGAAGTTGCAGGAAGAACCTGGCAAAGATATTAAGGCTATTAGATGGGAGCTAGGAGCATGTTGGGTTCAACATTTACAAAATCAGGCTCCAGGGAAAACTGAGTCCAAGAAGGCTGAAGAAACAAAGCCTGAACCTGCAGTTAAGGGCCTTGGAAAGCAAGGCGCATTGCTAAAGGAAGTTAAGAAGAAAATTGATATCAGAAACAAAACTGAGGAGGGAAAAGATGTTTCTTCAGGTACCAACCTTGACATGAGCAAGAAATTGGGGACTTCTGATCAGAAAGAGTTGGAGGAGATGGAAGAGGAAATGGCAATATCGTGGAGAAAGCTGCTTCCGGAAGCAGCATATTTGCGCCTCAAAGAATCAGAAACAGGTCTTCATCTCAAGGTAAGCACCATGTACATCTGTCAGAGTATGTTCCTTTTCACATCAAAACCTGACCTTCTGAAGCTGTAGATTTACACTAATCTTTCTTTCATAGTCTCTGGTGTAATTCAATGATCCATATTTCGTTTGATTGGCATCTATTTTACAGTCACCCGATGAGTTAATCAAGATGGCACATAAGTATTATGCTGATGTTGCTCTTCCAAAACTGGTCAGTTACCATTCTACACCTTCCTTGATCTTGAACTCTTTCCATGCTCTATAGTTAACATATCTGCTTGGTGTGACCAAACTTCCAGGTAGCAGATTTTGGCTCACTTGAACTTTCACCTGTCGATGGAAGAACATTGACAGATTTTATGCATACCAGGGGCCTGCAGATGTGTTCCTTAGGACGTGTGGTAACTTTGCTTGAGCTATTTTCTACTTTTATGGCATCAGACTTGAATACTAATTCAACTTCAAAGATTGTCACCTTAAGAACTGTGACACTTTGAAAGTCACACTTCTGTATTCGATCTTTTTAGGTTGAATTGGCTGACAAGCTTCCTCATGTGCAATCTCTCTGCATACACGAGATGATAGTTCGAGCCTACAAACACATACTGCAGGCTGTAGTATCAGCCATAGAAAATGCTTCTGACTTGGCTGTATCAATATCATCATGCCTAAATATCCTGTTGGGAACACCTTCAACCCAAAATGAGGATGCAGAAGTCATAAAAGACGAGCAGCTTAAATGGAAGTGGGTCGAAACATTCCTTTCTAAAAGGTTTGGCTGGAGGTGGAAGCATGAAGGTGACCAAGATCTAAGAAAGTATGCCATTCTTCGAGGGCTGTCCCACAAGGTTTGATCATATGACTTTATGTAACCCTAGAGTATCACAGGATTAGTACACTCCACAATTCCAGGTTAAGGTTGCAAGGAATAATCTTTCAGGTTGGACTTGAGCTTCTTCCACGGGACTATGAGATGGAAAGTGCTTCTCCATTTAGGAAGTCTGATATCATCAGTATGGTCCCCATCTACAAGGTAAGATCCTGATTGCTTACCTTAGAAATAAAGCATGTCAGTCACTCCTCTCTCGATAAACCTGATGGGATTGTTTGTGCAGCATGTTGCATGCTCATCTGCGGATGGCCGTACTTTGTTGGAATCATCAAAAACTTCCCTGGATAAAGGAAAATTGGAGGAAGCTGTCAATTATGGCACGAAAGTATGAGTTGGTTATTACTTATCATTTTGTCTTTTTTGTTCCCGTATATCTGCTTCGGCATTCAGAAGTTATCTGAACATGTCTTGGTGAATTTTGAAGGCACTCTCAAAACTGGTATCAGTTTGTGGTCCTTATCATCGAATGACTGCAGGTGCATATAGTCTTTTGGCTGTAGTGCTCTATCATACTGGAGATTTCAATCAGGTATGTGCTTTAATATTCCTCAGAAAGTTAAAGCTAGATGCTAATTTACTTCTAGTTTCTGAAATATCGGTCAAATTTTAGTTGGATATGATGATATATCTCTATCTGATAAGAAGTTTTCAATATACTGACATCTTTTCACGTCATCTAGGCAACCATTTATCAGCAGAAGGCCCTGGATATTAACGAGAGGGAGCTTGGTCTTGATCATCCCGACACAATGAAAAGCTACGGAGATCTTGCCGTGTTTTACTACCGTCTTCAGCATACAGAATTAGCCTTGAAGTACGCCTTTTTCCTTGGATGCATATCATGCCATTGTGGCATTTCTTATTTACCTGCTGTAGCTTCTACTTGAATGAAAGGTTTTGCTTATTACCATCTTCATGGACCCTCATGATCATTCATGGCTACTCTAGGTATGTCAATCGTGCGTTATATTTGTTGCATTTAACATGTGGACCATCTCATCCGAACACAGCCGCCACCTACATCAATATAGCAATGATGGAAGAAGGATTAGGAAACGTCCATGTTGCTCTTAGGTACCTCCATGAGGCTTTGAAGTGTAACCAGAGACTACTTGGTGCTGATCATATACAGGCAAGTAAGCAGATAGTTATACAAACAAGGAACCACACAAAGACCACTTGAGGTGATAAGCATAGATAGAAGCTTGTATCCCTATAAAGGTTTGACAATTTTCTGGTTCCTACAGACTGCTGCCAGCTACCATGCCATAGCAATCGCTCTCTCCTTGATGGAAGCTTACTCGTTAAGCGTTCAACATGAACAAACCACTCTCCAGATACTGCAGGCCAAGCTTGGTTCCGAGGACCTGCGAACACAGGTAAGTATAAGGCTAAACATCCATTCTCCACGTTAAGCTTAATTCAAATCTGTAAGCAACCACCTTTTTTCCAGGATGCTGCTGCTTGGCTGGAGTATTTCGAGTCCAAGGCTTTGGAGCAGCAGGAAGCTGCACGCAATGGTACCCCAAAGGCAGATGCCTCAATATCCAGCAAAGGCCATTTAAGGTATTAACCCCGTGATGTTCCATATATTCTTCATATTGATCTGAAATGCTAGGAGGATTGGGATGTTAAAGTGTTCAATCTTAAAGATTATGTTGAACGAAGTACAAAACTATATTCAGATTCAGTTAGCTGCAGATTCTGATTGTTAGCTTACCCACTAGCAGATATATGTTGAGTCTTCTTTGTTTTTATTTGTTTAGCAACTAAATACAACATTTCTCCTTATGCATCAGTGTATCAGACCTCTTGGATTACATAACACCTGATGCAGATATGAAAGCAAGAGAGGCTCAAAAGAAAGCTCGTGCAAAGGTTGGACTTTGACCTGTATTTGTTCTGTTCTGTTCTTGAGGTTGACTTGTGTTTTGTGAACCAAGTTCCCTTTCATTTTACAGTTTAAAGGTAAGCCTGGCCAAAACTGGGAAACTGCTGCAGATGAATTTCAGAACGATGAAATCCTGTCATCAACTTATCCTGCTGTGGAAAATTCAAGTGATAAAGAAAATAACTCTGAAGCTCAACTAACAGAACCTAGAAATGAAAACGTAGATTCAAGCCTCCCAGATGAGACAATATCTAGTAAGAGTGAAGACGTTGCAAAAGAGGATGAATCAGATGAAGGGTGGCAAGAAGCTGTTCCAAAGGGTCGTTCACCTACAGTTCGCAAATCGTCTGCTTCAAGGAAGCCGAGTCTAGCAAAGCTAAACACTAACTTCATGAATGCGTCCTCGTCATCAAGATTCCGAGGGAAGATCACTAATTTTACATCTCCAAGAACATCACCAAATGATATGAGTACCTCCTCTGGACCCAATTTACCTGTCTCCAAAAAGTTTGTTAAGAGTGCTAGCTTCAGTCCAAAAGCAAACATCTCTAGTGCCACAGCCAGTGGAGCAGAGAAGTCCAATAACCCGAAACCTGCCCCAGCTACCCAATCTTTGACAGATCAAGTTGGCAAATCAACTTCAGTTTCAATTCCAATCAATGTGCAGGCAGCTGGAAAAGTATTCTCATATAAAGAAGTTGCTTTGGCCCCCCCAGGGACAATTGTGAAGGCTGTTGCGGATCAGTCGCCAAAAGGACATGCACCCACCGAACTAAGTCCTGAGGTGAACCATGAGACAGTTGCATCAGATGTCACCCATGATAAAGAGCCACAAAAAAATGCTGAAGAAAATATTCAGAAACCTGGAGTTGGGAAACGGCTTCGGTTTTCTGAGGAAAGTCTTGCACACAAAGAGCAGGAGAAAGAAATTGAAGGTGCAGTTGTCCCAGAAGCTGTGGGAGAAGCTAGGAATTCTGATATTGATGATAAAGAAGCAAAAGCTGAAACAACTAAATTTGAAACTTCTAGTAACGAAATTACAAAAATTGAAGCTGCAAATGCTATAGATTCAGGAAGGGAGAACTTCAATGGTTCGAAGGATGAAGATAACGTTGAATCTAAAGTGGATAGTGATGCAGCAGTTTCTTCTGCTCTTGAACCTGTACTTGGTGCAACTGAAAATGCAACTGTTTTGCTGGAGAAAGATTCTTCAATTCCTAGTCAGTCAGAAGATAATCCTCAGGATCGATCCAACAGCAATGCGACTGTCAACACATTGGTGGCTGAAGGAGAAAAGCAAGATGAAACAGAAACTGGAAAGGAAACAACCAAGAAACTTTCAGCAGCGGCACCACCATTTAATCCGTCTACGGTTCCAATTTTTGGTTCAGTTACAGTGCCAGGATTCAAGGATCAAGGAGGAATTCTTCCTCCACCGGTAAGCATTCCTCCTATGCTTACTCTTAATCCTGTCCGCAGATCCCCTCATCAGTCAGCCACAGCTAGAGTTCCCTATGGCCCAAGGCTTTCTGGTGGCTATAATAGATCGGGAAATCGTGTTCCGAGAAACAAAGCTAGCTTCCATAACACTGAACAAGTTGCAGATGGAAGCCACTTCAGCCCTCCTAGAATCATGAATCCACATGCAGCTGAATTCGTTCCTTGTCAGCCTTGGGTTCTCAATGGCTACCCTTTGTCACCAAATGGTTACTTGACTACCCAAAATGGTATGCCAGTGTCTCCAAATGGTTTCCCAGTGTCTCCAAATGGCATCCCAGTGTCACCTGATGGACTGAATGGCAGCCAAGTGAGTACAAATGGGTTTCCTTCATCTCCAGTTAGTTCAGTAGATTCCATAGTTTCTGAGTTTAAAAGCGAAGTTGCTGCGGTGGAAGATAGCGTAGGAAGCTGCTCAGGACTAGTAGAAAACCAGCCAGAAGAACAAAAGATTACGGAAGACCAAGATAAGAATGAACATTCTGAAATTGAAGAGAAGCTTAATGTAGCTTTTGCAAGCGAGGAGAAACCAAGCAAGTGCTGGGCCGATTACAGTGACAGCGAAGCTGAGACGGTTGAGGTTACAAGCTAAAGATTTAATATACATTTTATTAGTTGCAAGTGATCTTCTTGCACTTGGTGCTGCGTAGGAATGAGAAACGGAATCGTGGTAAACATTCAAGTACAGGAAAGCTCCTTTACGTATTGGAGAACAGGACCTGACCCAACTTTAGAACTTGGAAATTTATATCTTCTGATATAGTTTGGTTTTGCTGCAAGAAAGAGGAATTGCTGGAGTTGCATGCCATAGGAATATACCATGACCATGAAAGGACTTGCTGAGTAGCTCTTGAGTAGCTTAGAATCATATGTCATTGACTTTTTTGTTCTTCTTTTGCTGTATTCTTTCTTTGTTGTCAAATTAAGATGAAATAGCCTGAAGAGTTCATATTTCGAGGAACAATGACCAAATTGAAGGTCTGGATTAATCGAGTTCATGTAAGACTTGTTTTTGATATAACAAAATAATATTAACTATAGAAAAGTAAGACAAGTAGTAGGGTGGAAGAACAATAGAATGAGCAAGCCAATCTGATCAATCAAAAGGCTCAAGAGGAAATTCTACTCTATATCATTGCAATAAAGATTTTCTTAATAGTACATAAACTGCAAGCCTGCAACAAGAGAAAGAGAAGATACAGGGAAAGAATGCCTTGGCTACAATCAATCTCTAAGCTAATTGTGGAATGCTTAAGCTGCGCAGACTGGTGATCTCCGGCGAAAATCCATAATAGTAAGTGTGGCAGCACAATGAGAAAGTGCAGCTAGAATGACAAACACATGAAAAATCTGGTGGCTATGCCCTGCAATGTCGAACGCACCAGGCTTCCAACGTTCTGGTATTCTGGTGATATAAAACCCAGCTCCTGCGGCATATAAAACAGCCATAACGAGTTCGTATCCTATGGATACAAGAATATGGGGATGGCTCCAATGGATGATTGCAGCATGTGCAGCAGGAATCACCCCAGAAAAGCCCATGATAAGGAATAAGGTGGCCCTGAAAGGTCGATAGCGAGGAGCAGATAGAGCAGGGGAAATAAGGGTGATGATGGCAAGGACGCCAAAGATGGTAATAGAGGCCAGATAACAGAATCGCCAATAGGGGTTGCAATAGAAGGCATAATAGATTGGAGCAAAGAATGAACAAACAATCATAAGGGAAATGCCAGCATAATCAAGGCGCCAAAAGAAGAGGTTGAAGCGTTTGGAATGGCAAGCTAGGAGATGGGAAACAGAGCTGCAAATCAAGCAACCCATTGCCCCAGATAAGAAGACAAGCCACGGCCATCTAGCAATAATTTCGGAAACATCTTTTTCATCCAATTGCAAGACAGATTGTTGTGAAATGCGTCTCAAGTGTGAATCCTGCAAACAAGTATCAAAGTATTTCTTGCATAAGACCCCTAAATAATAGAATCTTATTAGCATTAATCAAATGTATGCTCAGCGATGCTAACTCTTATATAGGTCCACTTTAAGCTATCAAGAAACACATCAAATCCATGCATGCAAAATAACTCCATCATGATCAAATGTTTACATTCACCTTAATTGCTAATATTTCAACTTTTATCCATTTCTTCTCAATGTTAAAGGCTGCCCATTTGTAAGTCAACTCCCGATCAACTTCAAGTAACTAGCAACAAGTATCATAAAACTAACTGAAGCTAGTGTTGTGACCAACATGTAGGGTTTTTTGATAGCACAATAGGGTCTCAAAAACCTGTGTTATTGCACTTATCTAAAACTTAGATCTCATAAAGTTCGTGTCAATAATAACTAGTACAGGTGCATGTATAATGCATAGCATGCAATAAGCCCATTTGGCAAAGTTAGTAAACTTAAATTTATAAAAAGAAAATGAAAGTAAGATCATCATATTATCTAGGAATCTTTTTATTTTTGCTTTTTCTTATTAATAAACAGAAATTGCTTAAGGAATTAGTCCCAGAAATTTTTAAGGAACAGATCTTGAGGGAGCTAACCCAAATTTCCAAATTCCATATAGAAAGGAATGAAAGACGAAAGATTGCTTTACTCTAAAGTCGTTGCAAAGAGACTCAAAAAACGCCTGACTTTGGTAAAACAAGCTGTTCCAGTAAAATCTCATGTTGTCTTGCCAAAAATAACAGTTAAGAAAGATATGAACGTTCTCCAAGAAGAATCACATGGTGTTGCCCCCACCATTCTGAATCCCCTCCCTGATTCTTGTCTTGAGAATATCTCGTTTTCAGGACCCACTTTCACAATTAATTTGATTCACATGAACAAGTAATGTATCATTTTCTCCAGGTTTTTCACATCCAACTGTTTTCCCTTTTTCTTATTTTCAGTCAAGTACAATCCCGTCCCAAACTTCTGATGAACACAAAACAAGATTCCAAGAACAGCAAGCCAAAGGAAAATACAAGAAATACAGTCTAAAAAGTTCAGACTTACAGGAAAGACTTGATCATCAGAGACGTTGAAGTCCATGTTCTTTACCATCATTGCAGTCATTAACGGACCAGAAACTTTCACTCTGCAGGTTTCAAGTTCCAACTCAAGAATCAAAACTTTTGTTTGTTTATGGATCAAAGTTACAGAATTTAACGCAAGTAGAAACCTTATTAAATCTTGACAAATGTACTCATCGATAATTATGTTTACGTTAAATTAGCAAAAGTCCAAATTATGATTTCATCGAACAACAAATCGAACCTTGAGAAACTTGTGATCAAGCTGCCCAACTCCTTCATCTCCATACAGCTCATAACAGTCAACCAAACAAATACCAAGAAACCCACCAAATGCCTACACACACGAGAACAAAGATTCCATTTTTCTCAGCACCCAACAAAGAGAACAAACAGAATATGACAAACTTACTTCTAATTATAAAAACTACGTGCTTTACGCTTACGTCCATATATTGAGAGTCTCGTTGTGCCAAGAGAAGACGCTGAAGAGAGCGTCTTTTAACGGCCACTCGCAACGGTAATGATCCAATATGTACTCGTTGTCTTGCAGATACTCCGGCAAGTCCTTATACTTCACCAACCGCCTCTCGAATCTTTTCTCCGTCTTCTTCTCCTCCGGCGTTTCGGCTTCCGATGAGGAGTTCTCCTTTCTACAATGATTCACCTTATTCTTCTTCTTCCCCTGCATTTTCTCCTCAAAATTGGCCATTCCTTTTTTCATATTACAAGTATCAAACTTAAAGAACAGTAAGCCTCGCCGGAAAGTTATCGTCGGAAAATGCAGTGTCCGGCGAAGCTCTCCGGCTATCTCTCCTAGGCTGAGAGCAATTTTCTCACCTCTCTTGTATATACATCCACCACCGAGGGGAAGCGCGTGGGTCATTTAAATCCTGCAGTAAGCCACGATTCAGTGCGCCAATCCCTAGAGAGTCTTATGATATTGAAACATCAAACATGTGATATCTTCATTGAAGGGCAGATATTAGGGGGTGTAGTACCGTAATAATGGATTCGTGCGTGGTTGATTGCTGCTTTTCTAGACGAACCGATTTGACCTTTAGAATTCAAGGTTGGCGGAAGGTGAGAAATGTAAATTCGGTGGCTAATAAAATAAGTGGACCACACGCGAGTATGGTTTTGCCTCCTACTCGCATGTTCTAGTTGAAACGTGTACATTTTCAACTTGTTCGTCACATGTCCACTTGGAAATAACCCATATGAAGAGAGGCATTAAAAAAAATTTAGTCGGCTCCCATAAATTATTTAATAATAAAATTAATTAAATATTAAATTTTTAATAAACAAATTGTCGTGACAACCTCTTTTTTCTTTTTTTGAAACAAAGGAACTGCAACTGCTATTTTTTGGGTAAATTTTTGAATTGATGCAATAACTTGCAAATCACGTTAATTGGATACTCCGCATTAAGCAAACCTTACGATAGATTTGATCGAAAGAGCGTAAGTATAAGATTTAAACAAAAAAAAAAATTAGCCTCATACTTCCACTTCATCAACTCGACCACTGATACGAGGCTTTCATGACAACCCTTTCATTATTAATTAAGTACATTCAAAATAAAGGTGAACTTTAATTATAAATAAGGTTGAATAAGAGAGATTAGGGCATGTAACATACATCCTATATTATAAACATAATTATATTATAAACTTAAGTAAGCTTCTAACAACTATCACACACCAAAAATTGTCTTATTCGTTATAATTATCTTTGAGAAATTTTTGTTATTAATAATTTTTATAATTATTTCAAATTGAGATATATAATTAATTGTTGGTTTCAAATAATAATTCCTTTATGTTATAACCATAATTATATGTATGTTACCCAAGGTTATGTAACATACATGCCATATTAAAAACAAAATCATATTATAAATTTTAGTAATCTTTAAACAATTATCACGCATTAAAAATTAGCTTACAATAACAACAACACCCAGTAAAAATCTCAGAAAGACGTAAAATTTGAGGAGGTCCAGTAATATATAGTCTTACTTCTAACTGGTAGAGATATTGTTTCCAAATGACCCACATGAATGAATGATACCAGGATCTCTTTATAAAAGATCATTTACTTAAATTCTAACATGTCAAAGTTTTCTATTGTGGATCACACTTTAAAATTATCTTCTTTGAATTAATTGTTTATTTTAGAATACAAACTTTTTCATTAATAATTTATTTAGACAAGAAATTTAAATTTAAATTAGCATTATTTTAGATTGCACTTTTATCATTCAATTATATTATTATTATTATTGTTGTTTTAAAAATCGAACTAGTTTTATATTCAAAACCTTGAATTGAATAACTTTTTGATTCGATTTAAATTTTTTTGTTTGATTTAGTTTAATAATTTTTTTATTAAAAACCGATTGTTTTATTAATTAATAGACTAATTTTTCTAAACTAATCAGTTTTTATAAATAAAAATAAACTAATTAATTTTCATTGAACATACTATTTTTTATTTACACTTTAAAATTTTCAATAAGTAAGCATAATCTTTTTCAATCTTTTTTAAAATTTTTCAATTTTACTCAATCTTTAACCGATTTTATGACGATCTAATCGGTTGAACCTTTTAAACCTTAAACCTTTTGTCTTATTAATTTAACTTCCTGTCCGGTTTTGAAAACATTGATCATTATACATAAATAAGCCTTTTACTCGTTGAGATGG
>JAOSBL010000211.1:1376917-1387161 GCA_027568915.1 Erythroxylum roraimae
ATTGAAAATATATAAAATAAATATTAGTTTATAAATAATAATTTTAAAATTATTATTTATAAACTAATTTATTAGTATTTATTAACAAATATTATATAAAATAATAAAATAAATTTAAATAAAATAATTTATTAGTAATAAAAATAAAAATAATTTATTAGTAATAAATATAAAAATAATTTATTTTTAGGTTTTATTTAATTGAAAATTATTATTAGTAATAAAATATTTATTATTATTTTAAAAACTTTGAAAAAAGGGGGGCAAGGAGAGGGAGGAGGGAGGGAGGAAAATTTTAAAATTTTTTGAAAATTTTGCAAAAAAGTCCTTCAATTTTTAAAATTTTTCGGTACCGGCCGGTATTTAACCGGTATTTTGAATACGTACCGGCCGGTACCGATGAAATTGGCTTGTACCGACCGATATTTTTCACCGGTACCACCTATACCCGTATCGATACCTGTTTTCGGCCAGAACGGTACGTACCGGCCGGTACGGAATGGTATTCTAAACAATGATTAAAAACCCTTACATCCAACTAAATATAACCTCAATGAATTGAAAGTAAATTGGGTCGTTGGAGTTTGAATTCAATTTTTTTTCAAGTCATTAATAATATTATTTTTATTTTAAAATTTAATACTAAAATAATTTTTTTATTATAAAAATATGATTCAAATCAAATAAAAATTGAATTTCATTTCATCACAAAAGATGGCTTAGTTACTCATCTTTAAAAGCAATAAAAATTTTGC
The DNA here is from genome assembly GCA_027568915.1 of Erythroxylum roraimae. NCBI lineage: Eukaryota > Viridiplantae > Streptophyta > Magnoliopsida > Malpighiales > Erythroxylaceae > Erythroxylum > Erythroxylum roraimae. The sequence continues at coordinate 1,377,673 of JAOSBL010000211.1, forward strand.
CTTTTTTCCGTACCGTACCTTATTTTTGGAATTTGTACTAAGTAATTTTTTAAAAACATTAAATAACTTGTTAATTACATATTTTATAAATTATTTAACAAATTTTGGAATTCAAATTAAATGACAAATTCACATGTGAGAGAACACAAGTTTAATTGGATTGAGCCCAATATTTATTGAGTTAGACATATAAAATTTAAGGATAACCTAAATGTTAGTATCGTAATAAACGAACGACTAAAATATTAAATCAGTTTAATTACAAAAACTTTGAACTGATTAATTGTTTCTTTTGTTATTATAAGTTGGTTAGTTTATTAATTAACTAATCGATTTTTGAAAACTAATTGATTTTCATAAATCAAAATAAACTAACTAATTTTTATTTAACAATATTTTTTAACTAAACTTTAATTTTTTTAATAGAGAATATCAAGCTTTTTTAATTGTATTTTAAATTATTTAATCTTTATTATATACTAATTTTATGAGACATCTTTTAAATTTTAAACTTTTATTTTATTTGTTTAATTTTTGGGATAGTTTTTATTATGATCTATTTCCAATTAATTAACTAACTAAGGAGAGATGAAAACAAGAAAAAGCAAACATGGTAGAGAATCAAATGGTTCGTTCCTAATCATCTTCTAAGTACATAATCATGGGCTGGTCCTAAAATCATCATTCTTCGATAAGACAAGATGTATTAATACATGGAATACTTCTACATGCTTTAATATTGATAGTAATAGTTTAAATCGGATTCGAGTTGTATAATTTTTGTTAAACTTAATATGATTTATTAATTTTAAATTAGTTATTATTAGGCTTGACTATAGACCACACCGAGTTTGTGTCCACTCAACTCCAAACTCGACCTAAAATTATGTATCTAAGTCTAGGTCCGATATGAAATTTTGTGTTTAAACTCGTCCCTGACTTAACGTTTGATTAAATTTTTAAAAGTTAAAAATGATGTTATTTTATTCGATATTTTGTACTTTAAATCAAGTTAGACGAACAATTCAACCTAAACTCGACCCAAATGCATGAATTAAAAAAAAAGAGCTCGGTCAATTTGGTCATATTGGGTTAGCTAATTTTTATCATTCCTAATTATGATTAAATTAAACTAATTTATCATATTGGACTCAAAAAAAATTGTTAAATTTGTGTTCAGTCAAATCAAATTTGGTTCGTTAACTTTGAGTCGGACCTAATCAAATTAGACAAATTTATCATCTCTTCTCTTTAAACAACCGAATTAGAAAAATAATAAATCTAGAATTACTCTTATCACCTAATAAATTAAATTTCCATTAGCTATTGATTTGCCAATACAATTAATTGGTACACTTATTATATATGATTCGAAAGTGTGAAAGACACTAGACTTGTACATGTCTTTTTTGCCGTGACACTTTTACAACTCTCGAAGAAGTATAGGAAACAATGTAGCTTTCTAAACAAAAAAACAAAAGGATACATTTGGTTTTTGTCACAAGTTTAAGATTAGGTGTTTCGAACTAAAATCAATTCGAAGCATTTTCACCTTAGTCATGTTAGGATGAGGTGATTTCTTAGAAGCATTATTGTGAAGAAAAAAATACATTAGAGAATAAAATCATTTGAGAGAAGATTTTAGCAGCACATATATGTATACAAATAAACAATTAATAATATATTTAAAAATGTCTAATTTTTTAATTTAGTGACAAAAATTTTAAAAACTAATCATTTGAATTTTGTATAAATTAAGTTAAAAATTATTTTTATTAATGTGATATGTCTATCAAATGTCACGTTACAACAATCAGTAAAAATTTGATGAAAATAGGGTTTGAGAAGGTCCAGTAATACTCAATCTGACCTCCAACTAGTAAAAATGTTGTTTCCGAATGACCATATAAAAAATAAAATAATCATAATAATAATAAATGAAACAAATAAATAGTTAATAATCAATTAATACGATAGAGATATACAAGAAAAAAGAAGTCGTTACAAGAAAAATAGTAAAAACAACAACAACAATAATAATAAGGCTAAGTAGGGAAATATTTAAGCTACGTCTCCGAAAAGTAAATACTACATATTTAAACACAAGAAAAAAATGCTAAAAGATTTATGAAAACGATAAGAATATCTTTATGTTGGATCTTTTATCCGTGTATTATTATGTCAAATTTTTCTATAGCGGTTCATGTTATCGGAAAGTTCCAACAAAGTCATATCATTCTTGATTACCGAAACAATATTTTAGCTTGATTTAAAATGTTACTTTTTGTTGGTCTTAGACTAGGGTATCTACCGGCAGACCCAGTGACTAATCCCCTCGTTGATTTGTAGGCACCTCACAAAGTGGGACAGAATGTTACTTTATTAATAATAATGAAAGAGGCATAAAATTATAATTAATGTAGTAACTTCATTCACTGGCTAATCCAATTTGTTTGGCTCTTATGGAGAACAAGGGTCCGAAACCAAGCACAAATTGTACGTGTTTTTGTTTGCATTAGGGTTGCTTAATTATGTCGGTGATCATACTTACAAGTATACGATACTCTACATGCTAGCCCTCATCATCACAATATTCCTTAATTATCAGTAATTAATAAACAGCATAGAACTAAATTCTGCATTATGTAATTAACTCTTGTTGGACTAAGGAAATACCTTAGTAAAACTATTGCGGAGGACAATTACTGAATAAAGAAATCAATTGGTTCAGTTGGTTTAATTATTAAAATCTTGAACTGTCTAACTTTTTTGGTTCAGTTTTCAAATTTCTGGTTCGATTTATTTTAATAACTCTTAATGTTGAAAATTGATCAGTTTAATTTTATACAATCATATTTCAAATTCTTTAATTTTATATAATATTTAGCCGATTTTAAGACTGTCTAAAACCTATTAAACTTTAAATCTCTTGTCTTATCGGTTTATCATCTTATCTGGTATTTAATTATTTTAAATTTATACTTTTTGTTAAGTATATTATCCTCATTTTTACTTATTCATTTTTTTCTTCTGTGTTCTGCATCATTATTTTACATGTCACATCTGCATATGGGTCTTTCGAAAATAGCCTCTCTATTATGTAGGAGTAAGGTTACATACTACATGCTTCTCCAGACCCCGTTTCATTGTGAAATTTCAGACTGAGTAAGATGATGATGATAAAAAAGGGCAAATTTTGGTGCACAAAGTTTCTGACTTTGTGATGGTTATTAATTGTACATAACATTCCCTTTTATTTTACAAAGAGACTACTTTCGTGACTTGAATACACGACCTTCTGCAGTTATAAAACATAATTCATCACGTATGGGTTTTCAATTTCATTAATCCTTAGTTTTTGTCATAAACCAAGTTTAATAAATACATTTACTAATCAACAAAAGGTCTGAATGTTTTATTAAACAAATATAAAAATTGTGTGCTGTAATGATATTGTTACAAAAGTCCTTTCGACTGAGGCAAAGTAGAGCCCAAGCCGTTTGATACAGATAGTGATTTTTCTGTTCTTATTCGATCAATCAAGTTCTTGAAAAAACCTACCACTTTGAGCACCAGTTGATATATAAATCGGCAAACATAGGACTCATGCAACAATGCTAGATCTCAAATTTTGTCTCAATTACTATTATATATAAATAAAGACAAACATACTTTTAGCTTTTTCATATTTTAATTATTTAATTTATATCAAATTTATGGTAATTATACAGAAAATTATTCATATACTTGAAAATGACTTAATTAGTCCATAAAAATGTTATTAATAATAATTTTAACGCTTAATAATTTGAAAATTTTAAGAAGCAAATTAGAATATTTTAATACTCAAATGACTAAACCCTACAATACTTCGTTAAAGTTATGATGCTCGTAAGAGACGACGAGTATATCGACTCTCTTTTGAAAAACAATTTAGTGAAGATGAAAAGATATTATTCGCACTCTCTGATTACCAATCGATATATTGGTGATGAAGTCCAAATGAAAAACTTTTGCCAAATGATCGATTGCTTCGTTAGAAAGATTGGTTCTTCCACTTTTTTTTTTTCTACAAGGGAAAAACAAAAACCGAAAAGATACTAGCTAGCCGACAGGTCGCCGGTACAGAGTGCCCTGTTGGTCCCGAAGGAGGATGGCCATAATGGAAATTGGAGGCTCCGGAAGATAACGTATTCCAGGGCTTGTACGCAGAGCGAGGGTTGCCAAGTGGTCTGCACATTGGTTTCCTTCCCGGGGCGTGTACTGGAGGTGCAGTTCCCATTCACGCGGGAGTAACTCCTTGGTACCTGCCAACAAAGAAAAATGCTCAGTGAGATCAGTCCGTGAAAAAGAAAGGATATTGATCTCCTCTAGAGAGTCCACTTCCGCTTAAAATTCACATGTGGCCATATTGAAATGCTAGATTTAACAACATGGATAAATGAAATTAACATACAATTTTAAGATCAAAGAGTGAATATATGCATTATATTATATTACACTTGATGACAAATGTGAATACAGCAAGGAAGCTAATATAATGAACAAAAAACAAGTTTGACAAAAGTGATCAAACCAATTGAAAGAGAATGGTATTGACACAGAATATGGATAAAAGACAAGTGAGAATGGAGCATTCAAGCCGCTTGAAGACGGCCACAAACAGCTCCAAAACCTAGCCGGCCTTCGACTTATTTTACTCAACTCTTCTATCCTTCTTTCATGTCCGATTTCTTTATAAACTCAATTTGGAGGACTGAGTCTTTATCACCCTTTTGATCTTTATTCTCGTTTTGTTTTTCTGATCAGTCCTCATGGGGAAAGTAACTCCACAGAAGCTGAAAAGCTCAGCGAGTAACAATATTGATGTGAATAATAATGGTGGGAGCAAGGTTAAACGAACAAGGCGAACTGTTCCTAGAGACTCTCCTCCTCAACGTAGCTCTGTTTATCGAGGGGTCACAAGGTGATGAACAGTTGGTGTTATTCCCAGATCGTTCAATCTTCATACTGATGATGGTATTTGATGTTTCAGGCATCGATGGACAGGACGATATGAAGCTCATTTGTGGGATAAGAATTGCTGGAATGAATCACAGAACAAGAAAGGAAGACAAGGTTGATCATCTCATAATTACGATTTCACTCCTTCTCTGGTTTTTTCCTTTTTCCAGTAATACATTTCTGATAAACTAACATTACAAGGCAAGGTAGTGACATTCATTTTCCACTTCCTTTACATGATCTTCTGGTGGGTTGGTGCCAATTTCCTGGAATGCAGTCTATCTTGGTATGTACTATCCGAATGTACCTCCATAACAGAGTTAGTCATATTGACAAGAACAGTACTAACAGTCTTTGGATTCTAAACAAACCTACGTTTTCAGGTGCATATGATGATGAAGAAGCTGCAGCTCATGCTTATGACTTAGCAGCACTCAAGTACTGGGGCCAAGACACCATTCTTAACTTTCCGGTAAACCTAAAAGATCAGAAACAGAGACTTCGAACATTTCTGGTTCATTAGTTTCTTAGCAGATACAAAACTGAAATCCATGTTCCTTGCTGGAAATTGTATATAGTTGACGACATACCAAAAAGAGCTGAAGGAGATGGAGGGTCAATCTAGAGAAGAATACATCGGATCCCTGAGAAGGTATTGCATTTTAAACTTCTACGTTTTGTTTAATTTGTTAGATCATATCATTAGATAACTATTTGAGTTTGGATTTATAGGAAGAGCAGTGGATTTTCTCGAGGAGCATCAAAATACAGAGGAGTTGCAAGGTACTACTAATCATTCCAACAATGGATTGGATTTGTATACAATTCAGTATTAAACCAGTGTTTATGACCAAAAAAAGATTGATAAATCATATTAATGAACAGACACCATCATAATGGAAGGTGGGAAGCTAGGATCGGTAGAGTTTTTGGTAATAAGTACCTTTACCTCGGAACATACGGTAAGTCTTCTTCGATATGTCCAATAATATCTTTTGTCAACTGTAAAAACTAATAAAACGGTGGATCTTATCATCGTCTCCAATATTTTTATAAATTCTTCAAAACCCATTAATATTTTTTTATTAGATAATCTAAAAAAGCTGAATGGATTGTGTATCTTCGTCATTTTAGTTATGTCATTGATCATTATCACGTATAGGTTATTATGCTTATGATGCAATGGTTGCAGCAACTCAAGAAGAAGCTGCCACCGCATACGATATGGCGGCTATAGAGTACCGTGGACTAAACGCTGTCACCAACTTCGACCTCAGCCGTTACATCAAGTGGCTGAAACCTAGCCAACCTAGCGTCAGTAACACTAACATCGATAACGACGCTAACCCAAACCCTACTTTGATCACTAGATCCAGGACTGCCAAACCTAATCAAGAACTTGGATTGAGCTTCCTTCTCAGCAACCAACAACAACAACCCTACCAACCTTCTCAACCGACTAACAACGAGATCAACTCAGTGCAGCCACCGCGCGCGGCCAACGCCACGTCGGCGTTGGGCCTTCTTCTTCAGTCGTCCAAGTTCAAGGAAATGATGGAGATGACAACAGCAGCGGATTGTCCATCAACTCCTGCGGAGTTAGAGACACCGCAATGCCACTTCCCAGAAGACATAACAAACTATCTCGAATGCCAAGACTCCAGCAACTATGGAGATGGGGAGCACTCCATTTTCGGCGATATAAACTCTCTCCTGCCGCCAATGTTTCAATGCGACTTCGAGTCTTAAAATACAAAGTACGGTAGGTGCTTTATTTGTCAATATTACAGAACACAGAAAAAAGGTCACCGGCCGGCCACCCTGAGACGTGGTGAAGAGTGACAAACCTACAATATTCAGTTTTTAAATTCTAATGATTAAATAGTCGAAAGAACAGAAAGAGCAAAGAAGAGATCAGAACAGGTGAGACATGCAACTCTAGTCATAAAAGGACTCGGATATTTGTTATTCAGATCATCTTTTTGTAGATCGGAAAACCGAAAATAACACAGTTTTATCACCAAGAAACTTCCACTTTTCTTAGAATAAGATGTAATTTTCATTTTCTGAGTAAGTAATAAATGCATTATCTGCTGTCTCCGCTCTTTCTGTCTTCGTTGCATGATCATGTTTGGCATTTTTTATTCTGTTACGTGAATCTCAGCCATTTATTTATATGAGTCCTCACATATAAATAAAAGGCTGAAATTCATGGAATTTATATGAGTTCTCACATATAAATAAATGGCTGAGATTCATGGAACAGAATAAGACACCATAATATTAGACAGAAGATCCAAACTAATTTAGCATGAATAACAATGTAAATGCTTTGTACACTAATCCTAAGAATGCATATCAATGTGTATGTTTTGGAGATAGTTAAGTTTCTATCGGGATAAAGAATAAAGTTTAATTTGATCGAAATTAGATTCGAGATAATGCATAATATCTCGACAATGACTTGAACCCAAGTTTTATCTTGAATCCAATTTTGATGATCATTTTTTAAATTTTTAAATTTTATATAACGATCTAATATTAAGTGGACCTTTTAAACTCTAAACTTCTGTTCAATTTTTAAAACATTATTAATAAAACATTCCAACTTTCAAATAGACTTAAGTCAAAACAGCCTCCTTGAGAATGTATTATCTTTTTATACCAAAATCAATAACCTATTCTACAATACCATATACGTATGGGGAAGCGATGTGTGAAACTCACAAAGTATGTTTATATATTATTTAGGTCTCTAATTAAATAATTCTGTAAATGAACTATGCTCTTATCGACTTTCTAGTCTTCTTCGCTTCCTTTATAAATTAAGTATTTGCAAATTTTAAATCATATCTTTCTCTAAAAACCAAACTAAACTGGACAGAGCCAATAAATTAGTTAGATACTTTCACGTTAAGAACTATGCATACATAGTTAAGTTGGAAATAGGGTTTCTAGATATTAGCCCTTGAGTTATGGGCTATGTTTGGCAAATAACGGATTACATTAGTTGATGGCTGATTCTATCAGTGGTTAATCGATAGCTGATTATATCATCTGATTTGACCAACGAATAATATTAGCCGTTTATTAAAAATATTTGGTAAAATTAGCTGTTTAGTATTAGTTATTGCTATGTAAAATGACTTATAGGGACATAACTTTTTAAAAAATTAGTATTTCGTTAAATATTCTTATAAGAATTTAATTTATATTTTTAATTTTATACAAATTAAGTTTATAATTTTGATAAAAACATCATCATCATAATAATAATAATAATAAATAATAAATAATAAATAATTGAGATCAAAATTATAATTTTTAACTCCAAGGAGAAAGTTCTTAAATGGTTTTCTTTTTCCTTTTCTTGTGGTTTGTTTTTTAACTAGCTGAATAATGAATGGTAAAAACTAAAAAGTAGGTGTTCATGTAAGCCAACACCAAGGCGATGAAGGAAAGGAACATAAATATCCGAGAGCATAGTCTGTCATTTACAATAAGCTGAAGTAAAACGCTACTCCTCTCGAACTTTTTAAAATCAGTTGATTGAGTTCAATCAGTTAATTACTAAATACTAAAAACAGTTGATCAATAAAGTCAATCAGCTAGATTTATTCAACCAATTAGTTTTGAACTGATTAGCCAATAACCAAACAAGACCATGATCTTTTAGGTATGTATATAGGTCAAGGTAAGACTATTATATAATATCCAATCATTAAAAAATTGAACCGGTTTGGTTAGTTTAAGACTGAAAATTTTGAACCGGTCAACTTTTCGATTTAATTTTTAACTTTTCAATTCGATTTACTTTGGTAATATTTGTTGTTAAAACTAATCAATTTTTATAATCAAAAACAAATTAATTAATTTTCATTTAATAATTTATTTTTTAATTAAGCTTCAAATTTGTTATCTAATACAAGTTGAACATTTTAAATCTTGAAAGAAAGAGGATTTGAATTGAATCCCTCTATTTCCATACTTTCACCTAATTCAATGATCTCATTTTTGCATTAATTAAATGCGCAAAGAGGGGGAAAATTAATAGACTATATGAAAATAATAAATTGGCATCAAAATTTTAAATTCATATAATATTTTAATGTTATAGTAAAAAGTCTAATATTTTATAAAATTAAAATTAAATATGTTTTTATTACATTACATGTCTAAAAAATTAGTAAATATATTTAATAAATATGATAATTTTCTTATAAATATATATGGAAAATACTTTATGTCATATTTTAATTTTTGTACATATGTTAAATTTTAATAAAATAATTATTATTTCTGGTAAGATAAATGCATTTTTTATTTATTTAAAGATTGATAAAATACGAATTGATCAACTATTTTAAAGATTTTCATAAATAAGTATATGTATTTTTAATATTGACTATATATGTAATATATGGGTTATGTATATATTGAACATGAACTTTAAATGCATTGACACCATTTTAATTTCTTTATATA
>JAOSBL010000211.1:1426583-1441948 GCA_027568915.1 Erythroxylum roraimae
TAAAAATACTAAATTTATTTAATCTCACTAATAAATTATATTTGTCAAATTTTAGTATCTTTATTTATCTCCTTACAATTTAATTGAAAATTTTTAAATTATTATTGTTAAAAATTAATTATTATTTTTATCAATAATTTTTTAATAAATTAAAATATTAATTATTATATATAAAAGTAAAATTGCTTAAGTAAATGATAATATGAAAATATAGTTTTTATTTTTATTATCATTTTAAAATTTATGCTAGGTTTAATCTTAATTTAAATTTGTAATTTTATTATTAATTTATTATCTATTAATAGAGATTATGGGTATTTTTATATCAAAATATTTTATTTTATACGATATTTTTACTTATTTTTATCCTTATTTATTATATACCAGTTTTATAACCATGTAATACCAGTTGAACCTCTAAACCTTAAATCTTTGCTTTGACCGATTCGATGTCTGGTCTAATTTTTAAAACATTAATTAATACATGAAAATTTTAATATATTGATTTGGAAATATAACAACATTAATAAAAATTACGTTCTGGCAATAAGCTTCAAATTGTTAAGTGTCATCCCAATTTCTTGGTTGCTTCGTTTACAAAATCTCATGCATTACATATAAACATATTCAGATTAATCAAACCAGCACAACACAAACACCAAGTGTATTGAAATAAAGTCTCAAAGCTCCTCATCCCCAGACCTAACACCATCCTGAATCTGCTGGGCTTTGTGCATGGCAGCCTCCATTGTCTCACCAACCTTCTGTTTAGCAGCATCATAACCGTCCTTAGCCTTCTCCTTCATAAATTCTTTGGCTTCTTCAGCTTTCTCAGCAGCTTCATCTTTAGCTTTCATCACATTCTCCATTGCTGCACCCGTCGTCTCTGCAGCTTTTTCCTTTGCCTCGCATGCCTTCTCGTTTGTTGCTTCAATTGCTGCATTCTTCACGTCCTTGGCCTTCTCTGCACAGTGTTCCGAAGTCTCTGCTCATGCAAACAAAACAGCTTACGAACAACTAGTTACTATAAGAATCTGTGCCATGATAAGCAGAGAGGGGGTACGTAATTACCTGAGACTTTGTTTTTTGTGTTCTTAGCAGCTTGAGAGACAAAATCAGAGGCTGTTTCAGCCTCATCTTGCTTGCCTCCAATGGTTTCAGAAAGCTTCTCCTTAGCCCATCCAGCCCAGGATTCAGACCCTTCTTTGACTGTCTCTGCAGCTTCTTCCATCTTCCTTGCAATCTCACCACTTTCTTCATTAGGAATGTGTTCAACGCTTGAGCCACTGCAACTCCTAACAATCATTACGACCACCAACAACAAGAAGAGCCGCCTTGAGTAGCCGCCATCTTTTTTCCTGTTGGAAACCATAATCTTTGCATACATATGTTACAGTAGTTGGTACTGAAGGAAACAAAATCAAATTCTTAAGATGGTGTCGATCCAAGAACTTGGTATTAATTTGTTTCTTCGAAAGAAACGTCGGTGTAAAGATTGAAACGTGGGAACATGGGAAAGCGTGAGTAACGGGGAGGTGGAGTAGTGTCGCGAGAAGTTATGCCATGTGGCAGCTTCCGGACAAAAGCTTCATTCAATCCTCCAAATTCGTTGCTTTCTTGTTAAAAGTTGCATGATCTATGGAATAACTAACAATATCTTAATTATAAAATAACTAATATTATAAATAATTTTAGACAAAAATTTTGATGAAAAATTAAACAAAGCAATTAAATATATAATGTATTTTTTAAACGGTTTAATTTTTAATTTTTCAGTTTAATTTATTTTAATAATTTTTGTCGTTAAAAATCGATCAATTTATTAATTGATCGGTTCACTTTCGTAAATTAATAAATTTTTATAAACTAAAATAAATTAATTAATTTTCATTTATCAATCTTCATTTTTAATTAAACTTTAAATTTTTTTTATAAATAATAATTATATTTTAAATTTTTTAATTTTATTTAACTTTTAACCAAAAATAGTTGGTCGAACGGTTCAACTGGGGGCTGACTTTATCATAAACCTTGATTTCGCTATGCCTAGATAAGACGTCCTTAAGTGAAAACTTTCAGTTTAAGTCCCCTGCCTGGGAGGTAGGGCAGACAAGCACAGTTGAGATTGTCTTTCCTTTCTAGGGCAGGGCATTCTTCATTCTTCATTCTTCATTCGAAACTGTCTCAATCAGAAAGGGTCAACTCGATGGAGAAGAGATATATTTTACATCCCGGAGGAGCTATAACAATGGTCAAGTATACAGTGCGCTTAGGGGATTTTATGACAATCTAATTTTGTCTGAACGATTTAACTTTCAGTCTAATTTTTGGACTATAAACTTAGAAATTCGACTTCACATATCAGCAGAGCCAAATCAAATATAAACAAACTATTCTTAGATGCTTAAACTCTGCACACATGATTTATTCAGTCTTTGAACGTTCATACAGATTCGTGTCATTCTTCTTTTGCACTAAATTACAAGACTCTGGCTCAGTTCGGTCCCTATTGGTAGTAAACATAATATTATGTAACAAGAACTAAATTTTCTACATCGTCTAATTCCCAGAGCCACCCACTTGGGTCTCAAGATCAAAACTTCCAAATTCAATACCATTTAGTTACATAAAAGAAACCAACTACTGAGAATTTTCAGCTGCAAATACTCTGTTTCATGGCTCTGAAAGGACATGCATCATCCGTTGCTGGTTATGTTGCCAAAACACAAACATTGCTGATCAGTAACGAGAGCAAGATCCATATTATAGGTATAAGTAATGTTTTTGAAGATAAGAATAAGGTAAAAAACATACTTGAAACCAAACCATCACAATCTGAATCATATCACAAAGTACTTGCTCAATGCATTTGCATATGTAAGTTTTAGATGTGCACGATCACAAGTGAATGATCAGAACTAATAAAGAAACATATCAATGAAGAATAGCACCTACGCGCTATGAATGTAGGTTAACTCTAGGACTTTGCAGGTCTTCTTATTGTGGCCGAGCCCTTTGCACTTGCTACATTGAAGCTGTCGTTTTATAATATCCACTGATTCAGCTTGCTTCATCTTTGGTCGGCCAGGAGGGCGTTTAGTTGGTGGTGGGGTTACAACAACTCCTAGATCAGTTGATTCACCTTGTATCGGTCTGTCAACATTTGGAACTGGATGAATCGATTCAGCATATGTAGAACGGTAACTCTCGGTTGTGAAATATCGGGAGCAATAATCGTATGGATTTCTCCCCATACATTCAAATACAGCAATAGCATGACAGCAAGGTAAACCACTTAGTTGCCATCCTTTGCAACTACATTCACATCGGTCGATATCAACAATTTCAACACATTCTCCTCGAACCTCAAAGGTGCTACCATGGGAGATCAACACTTGAAGAGACCTTGCAACTGATGTTTCCTTTTCCAACTTCACTTCATTTGAGGGAGTTAATTTAGTGATCCATTGGTCAGATTCTACTCGACGAGTATAAATTAACTCCATCATCTTGCATCTTAATACATCAATCATTTGCGTTATTGGCAACTCATGCGCTTCTGATACCCAGCTATAGAAATGCTGTCCAAAGTTTGATGTAATGTGATTATACCTAGCTCCAGCAAACCATGCATTCGCCCAATGTTCAGGTTCACTCTGCATAACCCAATCATAAGCTTCAGGAGATATACCCCTTATGTTCTCAACAGAACGTTGGAATCCCTCAAGCCTGGGTGCATAGGCTGCTGAATAAAAATCATTTATCATGAATCTTCTAGCTTCGTGGGAAAACTGCCCCTTCAAGTCCTTATTAAGTTTCTCTGTGAGACGACGTAGACAATAGCTGTGGTAGCAATTATCAAAAACCTCGGCCAACGCATTCTTCAAACCATTTTGAAAATCTGCAACAAATGTAATTTGGTGAGATACAGAGATTGCAGAATTCAGTTCTGCAAGAAACCAATGCCAATTATCCTCCGATTCAGTATCCACCACAGCAAAAGCCACAGGAAAAATACAGTCATCAGCATCAGCAGTGGTTGCAGTCAATAGAGTCCCTTGATACTTTGAGTTTAAAGGAGTGCTATCAAGGAAAATCAGAGGGCGACAACCCTGCTCAAAGCCACATATTGAGCCATGAAATGAAACAAAAAGACGATGGAAGGTCGAGTCATCCTTCGTGGAGAACGTAGCAATACTGCCAGGATTAGTTTCCTTTATTTTCTCACAGAAAAATGGCAATTGATTATATGCCTCTCTATATGAGCCTTGAAGTTGCTCTCTTGCAATCTCTTTTGCACGCCATGCCTGAGAATAGTTCAAATGAATTCCATACTCCCGTTTGATATCCTCAGCAATGTCCTTTGGCTTATAGTTGGGTGAAACTTTCAGTTTCTCCTTTATGATGCTACCCACCCAACCCCTAGTTGCCCGATAGCCAGCTTTAGCAATAGCACCTTCACATGTGTGATTTGGATTCATCTTTTTAATGCAAATCAGTTGAGTTGTTGACAACCTTGATGCATATATCCGCCAAGGACAACCTTGATGTTTGCATTTAACAGAAACACGATGGCTATCATTTTTCTTATATCTATAAGCAAATCCATGAGCAATTGAGTACTTATGCAAAGCTTCTCGGAATTCAGCAATACTATTGAATCTTTGATCAACACCCGTGATAGTGTTTTCCCACTGTAGAGCAGCTTTACGATGATTTTCATCCATATTTTCAGGAGGAACACAAGATATAGGAGTTTCATCACGCACATCCATAACAACTTGATCAATGGCATTGACCATATCGACATCCACATCAATTGGCCCAACAACAGGAACCACAGCTTCCAACACAGTTGTCCTACTTGATCTGCTAGCAGGCATGTTAGACACATTTCGAGCAACTGCTTCCTCTGTCATAACGAAAACATCAACACTCACTGAATCCCGTACAAAACTAATCATGCGCTTTAAATCTTTCTCTTTTGAAATGGTGATGAGAGTCTTCTTGTTTCCAGGAAGGAAGTACTTAATCGTCATTGTATCGATACTATAATTGAAGGTTTCGGCCAATTCAGTCTTGAATGCCTTCAGCTGTGTGTCCTCATCAATGTCAATAGCATAAGCATCACCACCGCTGTAGGACAATGATCCATCTTTGTTGGTGACAAACTCCCCACCTGATTGGCATATAGCTATTACTTTCTTTGCAGCCATAGCCTGTCAGCCAAGAAGAGGAAAAAAACATAAAGAAACAGACTTACAGAATGAAGTCATAAAGAGGACAACCTAAAGTATGGGAATCCAGGAGGATAAAGATAGCCATTTTAAAGCTAAACTAAGATGAGATGTGGAGTCTTGACAGTAAATCAGAGTATCATGAAATTGCGTATTCCTCAAAAGGGAAAGGTGCAACAATGGACGCCAGACAGTACCGAAGTTAATATGAAATCCATGTCTAATCCTAAAGCAGAGAAAGTTACAGATAGTTTCCATCACAGAAAGAAGAATTTAAGGACATTGCAGAGAACCCTTTTCTCAGAATCATTGGGACAACAATTCAAACATTAAACTAGCAGAAGAAGCCTCATTTATCACAACAGAAGATAAATATTAACAGTTAACAAAAAGAAATTTCTGAGAAAAAGAGACCCTAAAATTAAGAGTGAGAATGAAACGCCACAATGACGATGAAGCAAAACAAAGAAAAAGCCAGATAATTGAATTGAAAGACTTGAAGAAAAAAAGGAACTAGAATCCAACCATTTTAGGAGTCAGAAAAGCCCAACCCACAATGGTAACCGATCACAGTTGCCTCTTCTTCTTCTTCTTCTTGATCTTATTGACGTGAGGAATCAGAATTTGGGTTGTGATTGCGATTCGTTGCATACAGAAATCTCCCAAAAAGAAGAAGAAAAATTTTCAAAAATTAGCTGAACAAGAAAACACAGAGAGATAGAGAGACAGAGTGGTGTTGAGAAGCAGCGAGCGAGCCAAAACGCACCGACGAAGCTGAGGAAGTCGTCGGAGGAGATCTGTTGCTTGCAACTAAAACGTAGCGTTTTGATAGCTTAATTATGACGTCACTGAAAACCATAATTAAGTAATGTAAACCTAATAACTACTATTTTCAACATATTAATTTAATTAATAAATTCATTAAAAGGTATATGTTAACTAAAATTACTTAAAAATATTTGCAATATTAAAAATATTTTACTACATTTTTGTTTAATTATGATATTAAAATAAAGTTATAAAACTATTTAATTATAGAAATATTTTAAATTAAATAAAATTCAAGTTAATTGAGCTCATAATATGAAGATTAAACTTAATCAATCAAAAATTCAAAAAAAGTCTAAAAATTTTAATAAATTCAAGGTTTAATTATAATCAAATTCAACTATAATAACTCATTTTAAAGATATTTTTAACTAAATTTGTTTAAATTTTTTGCAATATTAATATATTTTACTATATATTTGTTTAATTATTCTATTAAATTATGTTATTAAAATTAAGTTATAATATATATATATATAAGACTCAAATTGAATAATCTAAAATTTGAAAAAAAATTAAAATTTTTAATAAATTCAAAATTCAATCAGACTCAAATTTAGTTATAATAACTCAAGTTTGATTAAATTTTAATTCAAATTCAAACTTATTAAAATTTTAGACTAAGCTCGACCCGACCCGACCCGGTCCATTAGCGTGCATATTTGCCCTTGATTGCCTTAATGTTAGTTTTGCAAGACATGAGCAAGCTTACATTCTTGATTCTTCTGATCTTTCAGTTCTGAAAAGAACAATGCGCTTTTGCTTGAAGTTGTCAGGAGCTGTACTCCTTTCATATGGCATCATAAACATCATGATCAAACAGCAGATAGAATCAATCTGCAAGTGTCCATACCATCAAACCTTCTCTTCAATGCTTGAAAGAGCTAAGACCAGAAACTGAACCGGACGATGCAAATGCATTCGAGTTACAAACTTCTCAAAATAATCATCTTCACTACTACACCAACCTTCCAGACGTTCATAAATTTCACATCAGGGAGTAGCTTCCCCAATTGAATCACAGGGCTGCATAGTTCTTTACAACAAGATCCTGCATCTTTCATGTCTCGTAAAAACGAAGTTCAACCATGAATTCCTGATGCTTTGGGGAGTACCAAGCTATAGCCTTTGCTGAACCAAGAACATGTAATGCATACTCAACGGCGAACACTGGCTCTTTAACTTCCACTTCCACGTTCCAGTCTTTGTTTTTCCAGTCTAATGCAACTCCAGAATCAACTCTAAAGCTGAAAGGTCCGGCAATCTGCATTTAATGCAGAGGTAGAAGAAATAGTGAATAGCTGCCACTTCTTAGAAGTCCAGCAGAAGTTCGGAACAAACTTTTTGTTAAATTGGAGTAATTGGCAAAAAGCAAGCAACTATTTTAATCCAATTCAATCCTAGTAAGATTATGTAGTACAGTACAAACTGAATTGTGCAAAATGCTAGGTACCTGCTGCTGAAGAGAAATAGTAACATTGGGGCAAATTGCATTAACAGCTCCCATGTTTGGTTGCTGAGAGTTGAGAAGATCTAGTGCTAATTGATGAGCACCCAAAAGAAATTTGGAACCTGAAGGGAAGTCTAGGCGAGCATGAAAACGTGTAAGATCGAGAAATAATCTTTGGAAGTTCCCGTACTGAGCTGTGAATGTTGCAGAAGCAAATAAATCTGCCAGCAAAGAAGATTTAACTGCAGGAGCTTGTAGAAATAAGCCCTTAGAACCCTGAGTATCTTCTACTTGCAGCCTGGTTGAATTTTCTCCAATACAGGTTCTCAAGGCAGCACCTATACGTGATAGAATTTTACAATCATAGCTATATATTAGAATCTGAATAAAGTACAACTTTAAGTACCATAATAAGGTGTAACTGCACCAATGGCCAAAAATAAACTGTCGTAGATTACGGGCTTAAAGAGCAGCAGATACAGGTATCTGTTCCTGCAACCAAGTTCCGTTCTTTATGCATTGCACTAGCTTGACAGTTACTAGCATGATGAAACATAAAAGATTGGGACAGATGATTTGCTCATTCTTTGAGAGAGTCCTTACTTTAGGCAACTATACAGTTATTTGAACTATATACACGAGAATGCATTGCAAATTTGACTAGGAGCTTGCATCATACCAATGATCCCTGAGGCAGAAATATGAGGATTTGACAGGAACATGTCAAAGGGTTGTACCATCTTCAGCTTCTGAGCCTTGCTTCTCCAAAATTCAACATCTTTCTTAAAAGAAAAGGCGCCTTTCAGAGATGTACCAGGAAGCAGTGCAGCAGGAACCTGGGAATTCTGATCAGCTTCAAACGGTTTTGGCAAGCCCTCATTATGTTGCATGCACAGATGGTAACTGAAACCAGATTCAGAACCACCAACAGAAGCCAGATCCATGGCAAAAGAGACAGGTACATCCCAGTAATTCCCAAGATTGTCAACAAAAAGTGCAGGCCAAGCTGCTTCTGCAGTAAAATTGTGACATGGGAACTACCAAAACAAAACAAGTGCAGAAGAGAAAGGATGCTTCGTGAAGAGCAGAATTAAGGGAAATAAGCAAAGTGACAGGAACAGGAACAGTAGGGAAATTCACATGCCTTGTGATGGAAAACTGCTTTCTTTCTTGATTTCCTGCTATGTCCGTAGGTATCTAAGCTGAAGAGGAGAGTATCATCAGGTGTTAACAAGAGCTCCGAACAGAAACCAAGTGCATACAAGGATTTATCCCGAAGATGTCTTCCCATACGGTGCAGGGTCGAGGAGGACTGCGAATCTTCACCATGTTTGAGAGAAGACACAAACTTCTGCAAATTGAATTGACCCAGAAACGTAGCAAACCTGCAGAGCATATAGAACAGTCAAAACAGAAGCAATTCATCAAACACCAGAGCATCATAACGATTTGTACTTCTATGGAGATTTTAAGTTGAAAAATGGATGTAGAAATAAGTAAAATTTACCAGTTGGAAGTGGAGGGGAGAGTGAGGACGCGCTGAAGAGAGAAGCCATGAGAGGGGGAGGAGTAAGAAAGAAGAAAAGGGGCAGCCATAAATCGCTGGAAGAAATCGAGCTGTTTGGGTCTGGAAAGCTTTGTGCCTCTGGAGATTCCTAAAGGGAGAGGCTCTCCTGGAACAGCCCTTGCTTCTCCTTCCAACGTTCTTGGAGTGGAAGCGTCAAGCTCCCACGACTCTCCATCCATTACCCATCTCAGTTTCTTCATCTCTTTCTTTCTTTCTTTCTTTTTCCTTAAGCACCCACCAAAAATCTCAGCTTGTTGACCAAATTTGCCAAGAGAATCCCAATCCCACGTTTGTTATTTATCTTATGTAATTCAGACCAGCGCCGTCATTTTGTTCTCAATACAAATGTCTGCAGTTGCAACAACACTGCTCTTACAAAGGATGTCATCTGTGTTTGTTTGTATGTATATCGCCACCACTGCCATTTGCTTTTCTTTATTAGTTAAAAAGGCTTTCTTTACTTGGAAGAAGTTTGAACACATTGATCGTAGACTTGTAAACCATTGCTCTAAGCAGCCAGCTAATTTGTAGTAAGTTCTTTCCGCAGCTGTCACTCCAACGGCTGTCTTCTTTCCGATAATGCCAACATGCAAATAAAACTTTTTTTATCGGGCTGTTTTCTTTCAGAAAGTATGAAAACACTTATGGTAATGGCACACCAATAAACACCATCGGGGAGAAAACAGCCCGTTGAGAAAACTACTGGACTGGACAGAAAACAATCCCTTGATTTGCAACATACTGAGTTAAAAACCTCGTTTCTCAAATTCTGGCACTTATGCTTTTGTACAGAGTTTATATTCCTTGACTTATATCATTCAGTTTAAATACTGATCACAGCTTGGCATCATGAAAAGAGAGATCAGAGAACTCTGCAAGAAAAATAACAATGAAATTTCCGTCTTAAAACACCCTTTAGCAATCCCAGCCTGCTTTTCCATTAGTCAAGATAAGTTAATACTAATTAGACAAAAATCTACAAGAATCAGAAGATCGACACATCGACTTTTAACAATCCGTGTACATTTCTGTTATCTCTTCTGCGAGTAATCACAAGTTGGGTAAAAGTAGGAACTGCAATGGCACATTTGCTCCTCTAATCAGCCTCATGAAATGGATAGGCTATAACAATCTCAGATGGCAGTGGATGGATCGAACTTGTTTGGCCAAGGAAATATGCATCTGATGGACTAGGCAAAGATTCTGACGGCAATTTCCCTCTTTCCTTTCTGATGCATCCTCTCCTTAATTTAATGAAAACAATTGCTGACAAGTTTTGGAAAAGGGATATGCAAACAAATAACATCGAGTTTGGCTTTGTTAATGTTGATCTTGAATCTTCAATGAGACTAATTCACTTTCCTGCATTTGACCTCTGTATCTTAAACTGTTAGGGAACCATCTTCTGAACCTCTCTGGCCAGAACCTGGAAAAGAAAAGGTAAATGGATCATCTTGAGATCAAAGATGGAGTGTGAGCAAGTTCAGTATGCAAATGTGAATTAACAACTAAAATGTGGTACACTTAAAATGCTAGCATCCTTTCTAGAAGTTTCTATTTCATGTACCAGATGATAGTAAAGAAAATGAAATGAAGAATGAAACCGAGCAAATGCATGTTTGGGACAGGAAGCAGAAGAGGAAAGAAAAAATATATGAAGCATCTCGCTCGTATCTTTTTCATTTCTACATTGCTTGGCTATATTTCAGACCATCCGAATCACCTGATTCCATAGTGACAGAATCATTCAATTACCAAGCTAAATTTTCAATCAAATATATCATGCAAGAACTAAATTTCAAGCATCACAAGTTTCTGTAGAGATTGACGATCCAGACTGTAAAATCTTTTATTAACATAAAACTGCACAATCAAGTTTTGTGACCACTTACATGTCCAATCTTTCACATATTGCTCGGCGCACTGAAGAGTTCAGTCCATATGCTATTGAGTTAAATAGACCCTAAAATGAGAAGATGTTAGTTAATTTTTAGTTCTTGGCTTTAGAATCAGAAATCAGTCTGTAAACCACACTATGAAAAACCATTTCCATGATCAAAAAACTGTATTTCAATTAACAATAAATGGCACTTCATAATGAAATTTGACATAATACAAGCAGCACAGCAAGCCTTTACGAGAATTAAACAAAAGAGGTTTCAGCAATGGCCACCAGAATTACCATAAGTGCTGCAGTTCCAACATCAAGAACTGAAAGCCAAAAGATTTTATGACCAGGCTCAATGAAATCATGAATGCGGTTGATCGTGCCAAACGTCCATGATCCAATCAGAATAAGTGGATAGTATCCCCAACGGTTTAAAGCCTTAAATTAATCATGAAAATAAGGTTAAACGAGAGACTGTTAGGAAACCGATTTAGCAGAAGAAAGATGGAAAAAAAAATAACTGACACGAAATACAGTTCTTACTCCCATGGTTACATTAGGAACTTTATTAAGGCATTCCTTGCAATTTACAAGAGGCATAGCTCACTTTTATATCTGGAACTGAAACAACATATATATATCCTACTAATTCAAGGGATTCCTCCAACAAAATCCTATTCAACACTGAAATGGGTCAAATCCTCAATACTAAACATTACATGGCACTGCATAGCATCTTATTGTGCATAGATGTCATATGGAGCAGATCAGACTCTACATACTCAATAAGAGACAGCATTGTGATATGAAGAATATGTTAAAATAGAAAAAGATCAATTTCATAATCGAATAAAATAAGTCCAACGAAAGCAAGTAAAGAACAATGGTTTGACAGTGACCTTATATAACATATAAAGATTTGCAAGGTCTAACCAATATATATGATGGCCTATTGATTGGACAGGCAAAGAAATTATACCATGGGAATTATCTTGTCAAAGATGCAATTTTCCAAAATCACACGGGTGTAACATTAAGCCAATGAAGAGGAAATCCTTTCATTATATTGTAACATGCCAACCAATTTTAGTTTTATAGACTAAGTCTTGTCAACATCTTTATTTCAGGAGAAAATTCTAAGGTACAAACTACATGTAAGGTGAGAACCTTCATATCTGGCCTTGCATCAACTTGATAAGCTCGATCTGACATACCAACAGCCATCTGAAGATTCCAAAATAGAATCAGGGTTGTCTCAACATCTACATGAGCCGACAGAAAAATAATCGAGGAAAAAAATGGAAAAGAAATGTCGATATGGGTACATACCCGTGTTGCATTGTTTAACATGCGTATGACTTGAAAATATGTAAATCCATTGTAAAGAATTGCACCCCACAGCGGTATATAAAATGTTATAAAATGAACCGCCTGCAGATGTAGATACTAGATGTTTGAGCTGATAATTACTCAGTGCTTTTGACAGCTAAAAAAGAAATTTGAAAAGATTTGCTGATATAAGTTCAATCTCAACAAAAGCAGATTTCATGCAATATAACCTTCAGCATCAGACAGATCTTAATGTGTAACATCCAGGGGCCACTTATTTGAAATACAAATGCCTCTATTAAAAGGATTCAGGGCTCTGCTGAAGTTTAACTTGAATGAACTGTCTTCCAATATATACATACATACACATGTAACAAGAGAAAAGGAGACAAAGAGAAAGGGAGAAGAATAAGAAGAAAAGAAACTTTGCTTCGTCAAAGGTTAAGTTACATTAATGCAAAGAAAATGGAGTCGATATTATGACATATTACTTCAATTTTGAACCATTAAGAACTTCATCTAAAAGAATGAAAGTGAGGACTGCAAATACAGAACAAAATTTCACAGATTTACAATGTGATTATTAACTTCCTTGAAAGACTCAAGAGCCCAAAAATAAAAGCCAAATCATTGCAGTTCAATTTGCAAAATTTCCTAGCAACCAATGTACATGCATATCAACACATGTATATGACTGGCAATTATATGAACTTGCCTTCCTTGTTCTCCCTGTCTGTGCCCAACAATATGCGCTTAAATGTCCATGCTCATTACCAATGGAGCGTATTACAGTCATAACCAAGGAAGTTCCTGTCAGGAGTTGATGGTGGTTCAAGTGTCCAGAAGATTCTTTGAAAAGATAAAAAGAAGTAGAAAATAGTAAAGTATGGTGAAAATTTAGAATTTTTGATCCACAAACTGGAATTCATACCCCAAACATACAAGTGAAAGATTGCCTCTAGATCTTCCACATCAGTCTTGTGTTTAACAACAGTACGATGAAGAGTAAAAGCAATAGTTGTAGTCCAAAGGAAAGATGCAACACAGAAGAAATGTGTGCTATATCCCTGAGCATAACAGAAGAATCCTTTAGAAGGATCCCTGTATCAAACAGTCAAAAGAAAATAACCTTCTCAACTTCAAACACAGATAACTGAAAAAAAGAGACAAGCATCAGAAGAAGAGATCGGTTCCAGAAGCTTACCCAATTATGCTGAAGAAACTGCATAGCATGTCCTGAATTCCAGAAATTCAGAGCAATGAATATAAGAGAGTTAGATCCAAAGTAAAAAGAAGCAAAACATAGAATTGGCGAGAGAGAGAGAGTAGTACAGAGAGGGCAAGGTAGAAGACGAGCTTAAAGGAGAACTTGCGAAGGTCTTTGAAGAGAACATAGCAAGCAACTATGAAGGACGAGCCCAGGAAGGAAAGACTTGAAGCGCCAGCGTTTACTTTCATTAGTATCCTCCTGTCGTGAGCCGTCAGGTTTCCGGCCACTTGCACGGTGGCCATCTCGAAAAAGAAAGTGTCTTTTACACTGCCGATCACTCCTCTTCTCTTCTCTTCAGTGTTGGTGGTAGTTCATTTTAACTAACACAGATTCCATATGATTTAGTTTCAGAATCATCAAAAAATACCCAACAAGAAAAAGGAAACACTCTGGTTTTTGAGGTGGATTGCATAACACGAAGCGACAGGGAAAGACATTAGACATCGTCTGAAGAAAGCGAGCCCTTCAGATTCGTTTAGACTGTCCAATTAATAGGTTACTATACTTACTACAGATGGAGTCGCTTTGGCCGAGTGGTTAAGGCGTTCGCCTGCTATGTAAATGGGATTCCCCGCGCGAGTTCGAATCTCATGGGCGCTGCTCTATGTTTTTATTTTTACTTGAGAGTGAGACATAATGTTAAGCAAATAAAAGTTGGGCCAGCTTAATCAGTTTGGGCTCGATCCTAAGTTAATATATTAAATTCTTTTAATTCGATCAGATAAATAAAATTTAAGTCATTTTACGAGTTTCAAATCGAATTATATCTTAATAAAAAAATTTTGTTTATATTTTTATAATATGATTAACTATTAATTAAATATGTTATTTAATATATTAATTTTAATAAGAATTAAGGATAATTTAATTTTGCTTAATAATTTTATCTAATTTGTGTGATCAAATTAAATATAATAATTATTAAAAAATATAATTAAATTTAAATTATCTTAAAATATATGATTTTCAAATAAAATTTGATTTAATACTTAAAGTATATTTAAAAGAAATATTAATTTGTAAATAAAAAGTAAAATTTTAAATTATTTATTTTAATAAAATAAAATAATTTTATTAATATTTTGTTAATAAATATTATATAAAAGATTAAAATAAATTTATTTAATTAAAAATTATTTATTTATTAGTTTTATTTAATAATTAATTATTATCAGCGATAAAAATATAACATTGATAATCAAATATAATTTTGCTTTTATTTAAAATAAAAATACAAAGGTGGAAATAAGAGGATGGAATTCTTTAGTAATCTTTAATCCCTAAATTGTATATGAGTTGCATAAACAATTGATTATTTAAATCAAATTTATTTAAATTTATGTTGCATAAAATGCTAAAAAATGATTTAATTCAATAAATTAACATCAAATCTAACTATGAATTAACATGCTAAATCAAAGTTAATAAAATTTTAATTAACAAAAATAAACTTAATTCTGAATTATTTTTATGAATTTAAATCTCGTCAAATATTAATTGAAATATAAGATTTATCTATTATTTCAAGAAACTTCAGTTCTACTTCTGCTTTTCTGCTGTAGTTTTCAGTTTTCGTTTTCGTTTTTGTTTTCAATTTTTTATTTTTATTTTTGTTTTTCTTTAAAATAAAAACAAAAACTTGTTTGATTGTTAATGTTAATCTAGTTATATTTTTATCACGGATAATAATTACATATTAGATAAAACTTAAAGATAAATTTTTTTAAATAAATAAATTTATTTAATCTCTTATATAATATTTATTAACAAA
The DNA here is from genome assembly GCA_027568915.1 of Erythroxylum roraimae. Classification (NCBI taxonomy): domain Eukaryota; kingdom Viridiplantae; phylum Streptophyta; class Magnoliopsida; order Malpighiales; family Erythroxylaceae; genus Erythroxylum; species Erythroxylum roraimae. The sequence continues at coordinate 1,441,924 of JAOSBL010000211.1, forward strand.
TTATTAATAAAATTATGTTATTTTA
>JAOSBL010000211.1:1456591-1480495 GCA_027568915.1 Erythroxylum roraimae
CAATGACCCTCTCCAACTCAATTTTTCATGCACACAAATCACATTTTTAATAACAATCACATTTATTAACAATTATACCGAGAAATGTCATGAATGCATGTACAGTCATTTGCATGTGCAAAAATATACTATTCACATATATGGGGATATGAGATTATGCATGAACATGTAAGGGTATTTCTAAACACTCGAAAACCATTCCAAATGACTATTTTACCCTTCTCATCGGTGATGGGATGCTACAAATTATCTTTAAAATATTTTGATAATTTCTATTTTGTACCCAAGATCATCTAGTTATCTAAAGACAACAGATACCTCTTTAAGGCCCTTCATGTGTTATATCTCTCGAATAGTACAACTTGTGACATCATAAATCTTCAGTTGGGTGGTTCCAATATCAATATTTAGAGGATAATCATCATATCTGTACACAAATCTTCTTGAGATATGTTCATAATAATGGAATCATTCTCTTCTGGAAGTCATACAAAAAGTAACTCTTAAGTCGAAGAAACATATATTAAGTAGTAACTTCTTACTTTCAATTATTATTGTTTCTTCATAACAAATATCATTAACATCAATCGAATTAAATATAAATTTTTCTTAAGGATTGGAATTTTTATTATTTAAATTTCAACAATCCTTTCTAGAAAATGACCTTTTCTTATTACAGTTATAGCATTTTTAATTATTTTTTCTTCTTGATTTTAATCTAATATCATTTAAGTTCCCACTTAAACAACATTTTGTTGATCTTCCACTTTCTATCATCAAGGCTTGAACTTGTTGTGATCATTATTAAACACTAGGTAGTCTATAAGAATATTATTGGTTAAGTTGATGATAAGTTGATCATACGAATCAGGTAAACTTTGAAGTGGAAGTTCAACATATTCATATGGCTTTATTATATAACCTAAAAATCTGAGCTGAGAGAATAAAATAATCAAATTTTTAATCTACTAGGTTGCCAAAGTGGATTCTAATATTCGAAGAGTATAAAGTTTCCTCTTAAGAAAAAATTTATTGTAGAGTGACTTAGCCTTGTATAGCTTTATGAGATAATGTCATATCTCTTTTATTATTTTTCTTTCTCCTCAACTCTTGATAAAAAAAATTACACTCACTATTTTATGAAAATAATAATTATATACATAAATAGTATATAATACTTTCAAAGAATGAATAATATCTTACTCATTTTCTAATGTAGAGGATCTACCTATAATAACAACTATGGAGCATAGGGTAAGTAGATATATACACCCTAATTAGATTCTAATACGACTTATTGGAATGATTAGGTGGATAACGGAAGAACATAAGTTAATTAAAATTGAAAGAATATAACATATAAAATATTATTTAAGAGTAAAAAGATGATTTACAATACAAGCATTCTCTAACTATATATTACTGTTATTAGTTTGTAATTTGGAACCTATAAGATTGATATCCTCACAAGCACTACTATTGAATATTTGAATTTATTTCTTGATGTATGAAACAAGAATACGGATATGTACTTATAGATGAATCAAACTAATTATAATATTTATTATAATTATCACATATTTAAATATTTTCTTTTATACAATAAACTATTTAACTTTAGGTAGATATTTTATGAATAATATTTGTATTTTGTAATGTGTATAATATATAGATATTGTGAAAAATATCTATACTCTTCTAACATAGGTGGTGTTTTTATTTTAATATTGTATTTTTACAATCGAACTTACCGACACTTGAAATAAGACTATAATTAAAAAAAATTCTTTCTTCAAGAAAAAAAAGGAACATGATTAAATATGTATCACATGAATTAAAACAAATTAGTTCGGCAAAGCATCTAGTGGATGAGACCATCGAGTTAGAATTAATGCAAAAGTTAATAGCCCATTGGCCAAGCAAGCTCATGAAATTAGTTACCAGTTCTTTCATTACTGGAGCATAACCCAATACGAGCAGACTAAATTCATTACTAATGCCACCAAGCGATGGCATCAAACATATAAAAGTTGGCGTAGGTGGAGATTGTTTATAAAATTCAACTTGTATTTGGACTTTGGATTGATTAAAATGACCTTCACATATTTATAAAGAAGCCATAATATCTGAATTAGCCAAAAAAAAAAACATAGATTAAACAATGACAGCTTCATTTTGTTTCTTTTCTCTCTTTTTTTTGAAAGGTAAAGGAAACTTCTATTGACCATATAATGAGTTAGACAAGGTGAAATAGACACCCACATTTGCAAACGAGAGAAATGGCAAGACACTCTAGCAAGTTCATGAGCGCCCACATTTCCTCGTCGATTAATCCAAACAACAGAAATATGAGAAATACTTTCCAATATTAATTAGCAATTCTTAATAATTCCCCCAAACTCTGAATGATCCTCTTGGTGATTTAATGGCTAGCACTACAAGTTGAGAATTAGTAAAGATACTCCCCACATGTTGCATGTTGTTAACAGTCCAAATAAGAGCCTGTCGAACCGCTAATGCCTCCGTCACTAACGCTGAATGTAGGCCATCAAACAATCCAGAAATTGCATGTTGAAAGAGGCCTTCAAGGCTCTCAAAGATAAAGCCAAACCCCGATGTTCCCATACTCTGAAATCTTACCCCGTCGACGAAAATATGCCAGTCATCCAAGCTATCTGCTGCACTTTGTCTTCTCCCAGCAGCTATAAAACGATTGGCTGCTGGGCCTCTATTGCCCCTGGAGGACAAAAGCTGCTGCTGCCGTTTTTGTTCTTGCGCCAAAGTCCATTGATGTAGGTGATCCATTGCAAGTTGCCAAGTACCCATCGCTGTAGGGAATTGAGCTTGCCATAAGCCTTTGTTTCTTCCCTCCCATATCTTCCATGCTATGGTCATACATTTTGAGATGTGTGCTTCATTGTTTGCATTCAGTACCTGCAAGAAAAACTCCCGAAAAGGAGCTGGGTTAGCAATAAAAAAATCACCTAACTCCCACACCTCTCTCGCCCTCTCACACCCCACCAAGTCCTATTTGATTTATTACAATTTACATCATATCAAATAACAGTAAGTTGCTAAGTGTTCTGCTTCTATTAAAACAAAGACTTATAATTCAACAATTCCATTATAATCAAGTTTCAACTTATGAATTATAATGCTCATCATTCTTGTGTTGAAGATTAATATATGAAGCTAAGCTTAAAATTTCGTCGCAAAGGTATTTAATTATAAAAAAAAGTACTCATAAAATAAGCTCTCTATGTTGCCAACCATTAACAAAATGTTAAAAAAAGAAGGAGGAAAGATTAAAAGAGAAAAGTGGGAGGTTGTCAAATAAAAGAAATAGCGAGGCAGTGTCAAAACAAAAAGAAAAAGAGGGGAAATATGATTTTATCAGTAAGAGACTCAGAGAAATAAATAATTTCTATTTGAGCTAAAATTTTAATATGTTGTTCTTGAATATGTAACATTTACATCAATGTGTCAATTAGGTGGTATGTGGACTTTGGTTGCTCTCCATGATGATATAAGAGTAAATTGTAGAAAGAATCATGCAAAACTTTTTTTACCGATATTTCTGATTATTAATTAGGAAATCTTTATCAAGATTGTGACATCGCCCGAGAGATTTTTGTCAGTCCACAAATGGGATGGTATGAGAAAAAAGTTTTATTCAAACATTAATTGGTCGTATATTAACAGGCAATATACAATGCATTGCCATTTGAAATTATTAATAAATACATTTCCAATAATGAAGAAAATTTTGAAAGAATTGACAAATCAAATCAAAATCTAAGTGTTTTTTTTAATCCCGATTAGGAAAGTGAATAGGGAAATTCCATATGACCCAATATATTTGACAAATCGCACTATTTGTCAATCTAAATGGAATCTTCATAAGTAATTTGTTATTTTATTCCCTCTTGTTGCTTAGATTGAGATACTCTTTAGGGAGCTTTATTATATTATAATTCACTATTGTTGGCAATGTTTTGATGCGTGATCCCTAAATTATTAGAAGGACTGAACATTAGTGTATTTATTATTTTCAAAATAGTGAAAATTATTTTAGTAAACTAGTCTCATAATTTTTCCCTCACACTAGGAGTTTTTTAATGTTAAAAATTCTAGTACTTGTTGATTTATATTTTTTTATGTGTTGATTGTTGTTTGGAAATTTTATGTGTTGTTTGATATATTTGTGGAGCCTATATTATTTTTGTAAGGGAGAAAACAAACTATTATATTGCTTTCGTTTGTATGTGTCACACTCTATGTGTTTGATCTTTCTCATAACAAGTAGCATCAAAGCATTAGCTACCATTCATCTACTTCAAATCTATAAATCTCTATTTATTAGACTTTGTCTAACTTAACTCTGATATCAATAAAAAGATTTTGGGAGGACTAAGGGAGAAATTGGAACTAATCTAAGTGAATCCATATACAACTAGTATATTATATCTCAACTCAAAATTTCAAAATAATGAGACATAATTCATATCTTTGTATATAACGCTCTTCATTCTTATATTTGTTTTCAACATAAAATTACTCTCCTTATAAATTTGAAACACTTTGTAAGATTGAGAGTAGCTTATTCACCAACTTTATAAAATTGCATGTGACTATTACAGTTGAAACACCCCTTATATAAAACCTGTAACCACCCACATATATGGCAACTAAATTCCTATACAAACAGTCACGACATACATTTATAGGGACTTTCATCACACATTTTTCTATTCAATGCTACACATATACATATTACAAAATTTCATATCATTTAACATTATCATTGAAAAGTAGTATTACATCTTTATATTTACATGTTAATCCGAAAGGAAAACATAAAATTTCCTTCATTACATATAAAACTATTCTTTAATCAAAAGACACATCCAAAGGTACTTTTACTCCTAGCTGTTGGCCTTGGTCCTTACAGATACTCCCTGTACCTCACTCCTATGACCTGGGCCTACACGGATTAACACTCGTGCTAAATTTGAAAGTTTAATGGGGAAAACACTTATTTTTATGATACCATAACTCACATACCATAAATTTACATTCATGAACCAAACATTGATATTCAACGCTCATGTAAATAATGATGGTATACTTAAGCAAAGTACATAATGTAAATATACTTTAACATATTATCCATATACTGAAAATGCACATTTATAAGCCAATATTGATATTCAACACTCATTGATACAAATTATCAATAGAAATGCAAATGCTTATCAATACCAATTATTTATGTTGTCATGTTGTATTTCTTATTTATAACCATTTACTTTACTTTCTATGTTAGGCCTACACATTTCCATAGGTGTGGATAACGAGAGCTGTAGATATATGAAGATATCAAAAATGTGAATACTTGAAAATATCAAACTATAGATACCCGAAGGCATCAAACTATGGAGACATTATAGTCTTGAAATGAAGACACCATTGGTGTCGAACTATAACAGCTGCACTTTAACCCATAGACATGCCTATCTATCCACCATTAAGAGAATAACGCAGGCACTGTAACATTTCTTTTAACCATTTTTCAATTTTTCAATTCATATATTGACAAGTCATATGATATACATTTCAAGTTATAAAATTTGTACCTGTGTTCATACATGCAAGTCATAACTTACCACCATTAGAAGGGTGTCAAAATCACACTTGTATAATCATACTATATACATATGAACGATAAATATGCATACAAATCATTTATATACATGTAAGCTTTCTTTGGAATGCATTATGCTCAATCTTCAATTCGAATTTTCAATCACCCAATTTACATACGGTAAGTCCTATTTCATTTATTTCTAGGTATTTGAAAAGTTTTATACGCATTCAAATAGGTTCGGATAAGATTCAGTAAAAATTGGGGAAAAAAAACAAACTCAAAATAGTGCAATTTGGGTTAAGCCCACGATGGTCTAAAAATAGGCAAACAATTAGTCCAAAAGCAAATCACATGACGGACTCCAGTTGTTCTTTAATATGCATATAAAAAGCATTCGAATTAGGTTTTGAGGTCTCCATACATTTGTTCCCCTTTGTCTCTAGGTTCCGTAGAACCAATAATCAGACCATTTGAAGTTCCTAATCATGAGATATAGACCAAATATCAAAAGTTGCTCCAAAATAGGGGCAACATCAGGTCACCATTTTCTATCCAATTTCTAATGTCATAAAGTTAGAATTAAGTAAGAGTCTCTTCTAGAGATTTTTAGTTCTATGTCTTAGGTTTTATATGCAACTAAAATCACCCAATTTAAAAGTTTGTAGACTGAGTTATGACTCAAACAATGCGACTGGTTCAAACAAACCTAAGATAGAATTTCACTATGCAATACTCTCTTGTCATATACAACCATTTCCATGTAAAGTAACACCAAAATAATACCAACAATTCTAACAAAAATTTAAAATATGAACAGAACAATTAAATTATCTAGCAAACAACTTACAAGTTTTAATGATATTATATCACTTATATATTTTCTATGGATATAGGTAATGAGAATTTCAAATGAATTATAAATTAAATATGAAAACAAATACCTGAATCAAATATATAATATATTTTATAATTTTTGTTGAACTTGCAACCTAAAGTGTTCATGCCTTAATTTGAATTGGGATTTTGATTTTATTTCAAATATATAAAATTAGACTTGAATTCGTTTTTTTTATTTTTGTTCTGGAGCAAACAATATTAGTAAATGAAGTTAGATATAGGATTTTACAAAATATTATAAAAATCATATCAAAATACTTTTTAAAAACTAATTTTTATGTCTAAAAATCATGTTAATTTCAGTTATTTGAGTTATTGAATAAAAGATTTAAACTAATTTTAATTATAATTATAATAAGAGACTATATTTTAATTATATATATTTTAATTATATAAATTAAAAAAATATTATATGGTATTAACAAAGTTTTATATTGTACTATTCGGTATAAATTATATTTGCCTCTTTGTTTAAAAATTACTCTTTATCTTAAATGCTAATTGAGTGCTTTCGTTCTTCAAACATATTCTTATATTTGCATTTAATTCATTTTAAACAATTTTAATTTATTTGTAGCATTTATCTATTTTAAATATATAATGTTGACTCACAAATCTAATTTTAAGTTATTAATAAATTAACAGAATAAAACAATAGCATTATCATGAGTGCTCAATTTTTTTAAATTTTCTATTTATATTAAAATTTTATTTAATTTATTCCTATATTTATGAAATGCGGAATAATTTTTATAAAGATTTCATCATTAAACACATAATAAATATTTAATATAATATATTATACTATAATATAGAGAACTTTATTTTTTTGAAGATATTAATTTTATAATAAACAAGTAAATTCAATTAAATAAATTTAATTTTTTATAATTTTTAAAAATTCAAAACAATATCTAATATTAATCGATATGATTACTATATCTTATTAATACCAGAATTAACATAAAATCTTCTACAGTATTCATAATGTCGGTTTTGCAGCCTCACTTCGGTATCACATACAAATGGATGTGTTATTATTTTATTACTTTAAAAGAAAAAGTCAGTTAATGAAATTTCTCCCGCAGCCGCAGTGGAGATGAAATTCAAAGTTGCCGAAATGTGCAATAACACATGTACGGTCGATTGAGATTCTACAAATATAGTTCTCTGGAAAATATATATAACAGTAAAAATAAATCAAGAGGACCACAGCCACCGGCAATCACTATCCTCATCTATTATCGCTTGCCTTCACTAAACTCCAAACGAACACTCCCCAATTACATCACTTCTCTCTATCGCATCTCTTTCTGTTCAATTCCCATGGCTACAGTACTCGATTCCATCACTCGCTCCTCCGTTTTGCCTTCGCCGCCGGTCCCGCCGATCTCCGCCTCTGCATCTCCAGTCATCCGTAGATCTCTCCGCTTGCCGCAGTCCCGAGGCCTTAAGCTTCGCTTCCTTTCATCCTCATCCTCCTCCTCTCGCTCGGTGGCTACCATTTCTTCTCGTCCTGGACGCATCGTCTGCGAGGCTCAAGAAACCGCTACTCAAGGTGATTTAGGATTTTTTTTTATGGGTTTATATAATTTGTTTCTATCATCTTTTTTAAAAATAAGTGACTTTAGCGTAATCTTTCATCCTATTTAATTTGATGAATTTTTTTCTTCGAGCAGTGCCTGCTGTTACTGATGCAACATGGGATTCGCTCGTTCTTCAATGTGATAGCCCTGTTCTTGTTGAATTCTGGGCTCCGTGGTGTGGTCCTTGCCGTATGATTCACCCCATAATCGATGAACTTGCAAAGCAATATGCTGGTAAGCTTAAATTCTACAAAGTCAATACTGATGAGAGCCCCTCTGTTGCATCTCAATATGGAATCAGAAGCATACCCACTGTAATGATTTTCACGAATGGTGAGAAGAAGGATGCAATTATTGGTGCTGTTCCTAAAACTACTTTGACTAGCAGCATAGAGAAGTTCTTGTAATTTGCTTAACTTAAACTACGTCAAGGATCCATTTTTAGTTTTCCATGTCCCGGCTTTCAGATGCTTAAATCCCGGAATGAACTTTAGCCTGTCATGTATAGTTATAATGATGCACATGTATCTGCTTATGTGAGTTTTATCTATATGAATTTCTTCTATTAGCTTGCTCATCAATCATTTATGTGATCATTTATTGGCAAATCATTTTCAATTTATGAGAGTCAGAGATGTCTTGGTTGATGAAAGGAAATGAGGGCCAAGGTTTTAAGTAGCGGATTCTGGGTGACATTGAAGTTCTATGTCATCGGGGTACTTGTAGTTAATGTGGGAACTATTTTGGCTATAGAGGAATTCAGGAAGGACATATAGCAGTCTCAGACCTGACTGTAATTTAAAACCTTTTGAGAGCCTGTCAATCAAGAATGTATGGATATGACTACAATAAGTTATTGAATAATAGGTTATGATAGTTCTTAAATTGTTTTACAAAGGTTTAAAAATAGACTCCTGCTTGTGGGCATTGACCTTAAAGAAGTAAATTTTTGTCTTAAACAAGAGAGTGTTTACTCAAACATTCAATAGACATACCTCTACTACTTATGTGATAATGCTAGTTTAGTTTTGGGAATTAATTTTCTTTGCACTTTCAACAGAAATAGCTTTGTAGTTGTGATTTCGAGCCCTAGTATGCTATTTGATACTCCTTCTGGAATAATCTTCCTTGTGAGGAATCCGTACTTTTGTTCTCTTTCTTTCTTCCTTCAAACAACTGAGGAAGAAATTCACTTTTTTAAGTACATGTTTTTCCTGTTTTGGTTGACTCCTGTATGCAATTTGTCTTTGATTATCATATGTGATGGGATGGTGACAACGGTCTCACCTTTCAAAAGGTTATGGTTGTGATCTGAGGCCGTGCTTCCAGGTAAGCTGATATGACAAAGTTGAGTCTGCTTTATATTAATGGTTACTGTGAATTGTTACAGAATATAGATGTACGTAACCAACGAATTAGATGACTGTTTGGGATGCCAACTGGTTGTGAATGGCAATGTCTCTTTCTTGAGCAGTAGTTTTGCTCAGTTGTATCATTTGAATCTAATGGTGATACAGATGAGTGACAATTCCATTCTTGGTTTCAGGCTGCAAAGAATGCCTGACTTTTGCCAATGTCACAAAAATGATAACTTTCGAGTTTGTTGATCAATGGTCCTTTCAAATGATCTCTTGGTTGCCCTTTATGACCTACAAGATCATTCTTTGACTCAATTTTCAACAAATCTGCCTATGATATGTGAAGACAGATTTTTCTTAGTGTGAGGTTACCATTTAAGAGTACGGATGTCATATTATAATTATTGTTTTTAAGTTGTAAATTTAGATGAGAATTGGAACAAGTTCTTTCTGAATTGGTACAGGGCTTTGAGAGAATGATATCCTGAATCCTGAAAGGTTTAGGCACTATAGCAATTGGTTCACTACATAGAAAACCTACCCTTTTTGTTTTCTTAATGATAAAATGTTTGGGGTCACTTTTCTCTCATTTTGACTATCTTATTTTTAACTTTTTAAAATTTCAAAAAAAAAATGTAAGTTGATAAAAAAGAGAGGTTCATTATAAATGTAGAAAATCAAGGAGGATTTATTTTCTCCTGTCATAACGAGATTTAAGCTCATAATCCTAATGTGTAGAGCAAATCAATTCAACTACTAGATAATGCCAATCTCTTTGTTTTTCAACATTGACATTAAAGTACAGATGAGAATCGAAAAAACGTTAGGATTGAACTGAGTTTGTGCATGTACATGACTTGATTTACTTTGTAGTGCACCTTGAACATGGACCAATTGAAAGTTGTGGGCTTTTGATTGAAATTCTTATTGGATGGACCTTCAGTTCCTGTTAGTGACTCGCAGGGCATGCAAACTTTGATATGCCTTTTGGACTTGGAAGTAATGTGAATCCAGTGAGTACAAGACCGTAGTTCGGGGATAAACGTCTCTGTGGTTATATCTTTCCTTCAACTAAAGCAAAAGTAAAAGTGACCTTATTCTGTAGTCCTGTATATGTCTAATCTAAGAAACCGGACAGGGTAAAGAAAAGTACAATGATGCATGTATGTAATCGGAAAGGTTTCTACTTTCTTGTGATATTCCCTTGCACAAATATGATATAATATGAATGGTTGCTGCAACTCGATTTCATAGTGGCCAACAGGTCAAGTAACGAGTTAAGTTACTTGACCATTGGTTGACAATTTTATCATTCCAGCTTGTACGAATCTCTCCTAGAAAATTAATCACCTTACGAAAGGTGGTTGGATCAATTTGTATTTTATTTATATAAGTTGGCAGAGTTTAATTTAAGGAGTAAATTTTTTTTAAAATATTAAGAACACCAAATATATTCAATCATTAAAATGGATGCAGCAAAATCCTCTTTTTGAAGCTAAAAACACCAAATCTATTCAATCGTTAAAGTGGATGGTGAAAAATCCTCTGTTTTTAAGCACACAGCTTGAAGGTGAAGTGAGTGGGGTCACTGTGGTGTTTTATTTATTTATTTATTTATGATATTTTCATTTTCCGTTGATTAAGACGCGACAGGCAGATAAAGATGGTGTGAAACGAGACGTCCGTTAAAAGGATAGGATTGATTATGATTTCTGAAGTTGGCAGACAACCAGACTGAAGATGCCTCTCACGTCTTTAACCTTATCCACAAACATTCCTTTCCTTGGATGGATTGGCATCAAACTACTTTCCATCTTACGTAGATTTTTCTTGTAACTGATTTTTTTTAAAAAAAATCTTTAATCTTTTTTTAGTTTTTTAAATTTTATTTCCTTAAGTTTCACTTAAAAATAACGACAGAACACTTAAATATGAATTTAATAAAATTATTAATATAATAATTAAATTCAGCTTTTAAACTTATAATTAATAAATTATTTAGTTCAATCAAATTTAATAATTACTATTTGGGTTTTTTAAAAAAAACTGTGTCAAATTGTTATATAAATTAGTTCGCTTTTGATATTCATATCATATATGTTTGGTTTGAAGTTTTAAAGATTGAGTTTTTTTGAAAAATTTGTTAGAGTTGAATCAGTCGCTGGTCAAGAATAAAGCTCCGAAGATGTTGGAGTCAAGAAGTTGTTTGCGATTTTTATGTTCTGTTTCCTTTGTTTTAGCTTGTTTCCTGATTTTGCTCTGTTTCAGTTGTACAGAAGACTTTGTCTTCTTCGATAGGCTATTTAAAGCTATTTCCCTTTTCTAATAATAGACTGAAGCTTATTCAGCTTTTGTTGAGTGTTGTTTAATCCTAGAACCATAAAAAACAACAACAAGAAGAACCCAGCAATAATCCCGCTAAATACAGGATCTAGGGAGGTTTAGCGTATGTAGCCTTACTTTTAACTAGTAGAGAGATTGTTTTCGAATGATTCACAAGAAATGAGAATAAATAATTAAATTAAATTAAATTTAAAAATGAAATAAAAAATATACTACTATTACTATTACTAATAATAATAATATTTAAACCACATGAAAGCTTTATATCTTTTATTATAAAACTAATGAATTTTTGGAAAATAAAAAGAATGATTTAATTTATAATCATTCATATTTATATTTTGGATCCAGCATTCATCTATTCCAACAACTATTTTTTCTTTTTTTTGTTGATTTTTACAATAATTTTGTGTGTGTGTGTGTGTGTGTGTATATATATATATATATATATATATATATAATACTCAAAAAATAAGTGAAGTAGTCGTCGTTTGACCAATTGGCTCTGGCACCAAACCGCTCGTGCCTGTCTATTTTGTCTCGCCCTAAATAAAAAGACTCTCTTGAAAACAGGATAAAATCATATATCGAAATTACTTCTAGCATCACCGGAAGGATCAAAACCACATTCGTAGGCTGACAATTTATCTGGATAGGTCAAACTATTGGAAGCAAATGGAAAAAGAACACCAAGTGGGATCAAAGAAACTAGCAGATTGATTACTAAATAGATAGAAATAGGTGCAAATTCTGACATCACCACTAATTCAGATTAAGAGGGACCAATTTTTTTATACTTTTTCCTGAAGTGGATAACGTTCCATCTATTTCTGAATACTTTCTTTCAAAAGGGCTTCCGCTTCTTCAGTCAATATTTTGGTAGAAGATATGATTTCTTGGAATAATTGAAGCAATTTCATTAAGAATAAATTATATATTTTAAACCTCCAATTAGATTGAAGGAGAATATATCTTAATTATCACATCTCAACATCTTTTATGGAAAGAATTTTATGGGTAATGCTTAATCAAGATAATTTATAATTATTTGATGTAATATTAGGATAAAACAATTTGTAGAATTGTCGTTATTGATTAAAGGGCAAATCCGATGCTCAAGCCTCTCTATTTTGTAAGGGTCGGGTAAAGGTCATCAATTATACGTAGCTTTTTTTTTGTATTTTACAAAGAAGCTTTTATCGTGACTTGAATCTGTAATCTTCCGGTTATAATTCAGTAATCTCATTACTTTCTCAAAGGCTTGCCTTCAATTTTATTTATTGGTTGATCACACTAAAAGTGTTGATTCACTTTTAGAATTTTTTTAAATAAAAATTCAAATAAGTTTTTATCTTTACAAATTAATGTTTAACCTCAAATTTTATTTACAAAACAAATTTAAAAAACTTTAAAAATGTATTACTAAATATTAATATGTTAAAGAATTAATTTACAAAAATTGATTTTGAAAAAGTAGTGTGATGTTCCAATTTGATCGGTTTGACAGTGAAAACCTTGGATCGATTAACTTTCAGGTGCTATTTAGTTTAATAATCTTTGTTGTTAAAAATCGTTCAGTTTATTTATTAAACGACCAATTTTTGTAAACTGTTCATATTTTATAAACTAAAATAAACAAATTAATTTCTATTTAACAATCTTTTTTAATTAAACTTTAATTTTTTCGATGAGTAAGGATAATCTCCTTTGATCATTTTCAAATTTTTTAATTTTATTCAATATTTAACCAATTTTATAATGTCTAATACTAATTGAATATTTTAATTGCTAAATTATTTTCGGTCCGGTTTTTAAAACATGGGATAAAACTATTTTTTTCTTTATTTTAAAGACTACCTTATTATTGTTATATATATTGTATAAATCATTAAAATTATTATTCAAATAACAAAGATACATAACAACACATAGATTATGCAATACGAGATAAATTATAGGTTCAAAGCATTTCAAAAGTAATATTCTTTATATATGTATATAAATTGATAAATTCTAAATGTTATTATTTATATAATAAATATGTATAATAATTAATAAATTATGTCCTTCGAACAAATTATTAGACGAATCAACAAATTAAAATTAAATAATTAATTTAATCGATAGTTATAAGTTTTAATATATCTTTTTTGGACAATCATTACAATCACTTAAAAAAGATTATTCTACTAATTAGGTTAACATCAAATACCTTTTCGAGTCTTGGTTTTGATTTACATCCAACAGATCAATGGTTGGATTTTTGATTAATATCTTAATTAATCGATCAGTCTTTTCAACAAATCTCGACCCTCCATTTAGCTTACTAATAATAATAATAACAACAACAATTTAGTGAGGGACAAATGTACCGTATCATTAAGTATTATATACTAAGCGCGAATGAATATCGTCGTCATCGTACTAACGTCTCCTAATCTAACGGGCCCAGTTTATTCCCATCATCAAACGGCCTTAATTTATTCTGTGAACCATGAAATTCTCGCTACACCAAAACACTCGAAAGTTCGACCTTAAACGTATTCACAAAATCTATTCTTTCTCTACTAGTGACAGTTTCTGCTTTCTTCTTCTAAGGCTCCAAGCAATGCTGGGTGAGTTAGAGATTTCTTCAACTTATTACAGAACTAACTCTACGCCCAGGCTTGGTTTTGTTTATCTTTGTAATATCCTAATATTCTTGTTTTTCTTTTTCTTGTTATGATGCAGGTATCTACGATCCACTAAATGACAAACTTTTTACTAGAAGAGATCGCTCTCAGCTCCGGCGAAGGAGAAGAAATGCTCGATCTATGAGTACTGTTCATTGTTATTTCTCAATACTCTGCTTTCTCTGTGAGTAAGGTTTCTCCTTCGTTGTTTACCTACTTTTCTATCTCATCTATTCCATAAAGATCGAAGAAGCTAGCTGACCCACTTATTGCATTATCCTTTTTTCTTCGCGATGGTAATGAAAATGAGATTATATCCTTTAAAGTTTTAATCTTTAATTTATGTTTGGTTTCTCAAAGAAATGTTAGCCACAGGTTATATCTTTCTCAAAGTTTGGATCTTTCTTTCTTTGTTATTTCATGTGTGCAATGGTGATTTCGTACACTTTTTGATTTCAGTGGTTCTTATATTGGTTACTTGGTTTTAACCCAGGTGTCCCAATTCCATCCGATTAGCCTTTGCAACGTCCTGTATAAGGTCGTCTCCAAAGTCATAGTGAATCGGCTGAAAGTGCATATGGATCATCTTGTAGCGGCAAACCAATGCAGCTTCATCCCAGGCAGACATATCACCGATAATATCATTATCGCGCAGGAGGTGATCCACTCGATGCGCAAGAAGACCGGTCAAACCGGGTACTTGGTGTTAAAAGTGGACCTTGATAAAGCTTACGACCGCCTTAATTGGTAGTTTGTTCAGGAGACGCTAGTGGATATTGGTTTGCCAGAGACTTTAATCTGGGTCATTATGCCGTATGTTATGACTTCGTCTATGCAAGTTGTCTGGCAGGGCAAGGCCTCTGAGCAGTTCAAGCCATCGCGGGGGATCCGGCAAGGACACCCTCTCTCGCCGTATCTTTTTGTCCTCTGCATGGAGAGACTTGGTCATCTCATTTCAGTGGCGGTGGCTTAGGGTGTTTGGAAACCGATTAAACTGGGACGCACGGGATCCCCCGTATCCCACCTCTTCTTTGCTGATGACCTTGTGCTCTTTGCAGAAGCCGATGATCGGCAAATCCAGGTAATCGGTAAAACTTTGGAGACATTCTGCGAAGCTTCGGGCCAGCAAGTTAGCCACACTAAAACTCGGATTTTTTTCTCGAAGAATGTCTCTAGTGAAACTGCGAGGCGCCTCAGCAATGGGCTTCAGGTTACCCGCACGACTAATCTGAGTCGGTATTTGGGAGCTCCGGTAATCCACTAGCGAACTACCCGGCGCACCTATCAGTATATCCTGGATACTGCTCAGAAGAAACTTTCCAGGTGGAGCGCCAGGATGTTGTCCCTCGCAGGCAAGGTTACACTTACCCAGGCAGTCCTCTCAGCCCTGCCCCTTTACACGATGCAGACGGTGCGTCTCCCGCGGCAGTTGTGCAATGACTTGGAAAAACTCATGCGAGACTTTCTTTGGGGGTCCTCGCCAGTCCAACGCAAGATGCATCTTGTCAATTGGGAGTCCGTGTGCAAGCCTAAAGCAGAAGGAGGGCTTGGACTCAAACGGATTCGGTCTATGAATGATGCTTTATTGGCCAAATTAGGATGGGGTCTGCTCACTAAACTGACCGCCCTTTAGGTTCAGATTCTGCGCGTTAAATATAAGATAGTGACACCGCATCTTCCCCTCACACTCGCCAGGGCTGGGGCCTCAGCCGTCTGGAACGGGATCTCGGCAGCCTGGGATTGGGCTCGATAAGGGATCAAATGGATGGTGGGGAATGGGAGGAGCGTGTTATTCTGGTTAGACAACTGGTTGGGCAATTAGGGACCTCTTATTCATGTGGCGTCCTCCCCAGTGCCAGATCACCTACGGATGGCTACTGTGGCGGACCTCACGACGGCTGAAGGGGTTTGGCGCTGGCCTGAATTCCAGCAGTACCTCCCGGGTACAGTCTGCCTCGAACTGGCAAATCTCGATCCTCTTGTGGCAAACTTGGAGCGGATAGTCTGCAGTGGGATTCTACCCCCCACGGCCACTTCACTGTGGCGTCTGCTTACGATTTAATCGAGAGTCGCCCTCTGGGGCTCCGGCACCCACTGTGGGGGATTATCTGGAAATAGGCAGGCCCGCATCACATCCGGTCGTTTCTCTGGCTTGTTGCTAAGCGGAAGCTCCTGACCAATCAACAGCGCGTGGCTAGGCATATTGCCCACGACAGCCAATGCCAGGTCTGTGGATAGGAAGAGTCTACTTTACACGTGCTGCGGGACTGTCTGAGGGTGCAAGCTATATGGAGAATTTTTCCGCCGACCGTTGTCCCGCCCGGTTTCTTTCAGTAGGAGGAGACCTGGTTGACCTCCAACCTTACGAAGCATGCGATGGTTCACTAGGTCGCATGGACCACGATCTTCGGAGTAACGTGTTGGTTCCTTATGAAATGGCGGAATAGCAGTGTGTTTGAGCCAGGTTTTGTTTGGCCGCAAGAGGGTCCTCTAGCTATCATGGACTATGTGGAGTGGATCAACCGCGTGAGGGCCATGAAAAATTGTGTGTTTCCACCGCAAGACCTTCCAGTGGGCTCATACGTGGGGTGGGAGAAGCCCCCAGCCGGCTGGGTCAAGGTCAATACTGATGGAGCAGTGACCCCGGGATCCCCTCGAGTTTTCACTGGAGGGCTTATTCGTGACTGGAATGGGGACTGGCAAGGGGGTTCCAGCACCACCTTGAGCCGGGCTCGCCATTAGCTGCAGAGTTATGAGGGGTGCTCTCCGGCCTCACTCTGGCTTGGGACCTCGGCTTTCGTAGGGTGGTGGTCGAGGTGGACTTGCTCGAGGTTATTAATATTCTCTCTGATCCCCCCACCGTATTGACTGAGGTTTCCTTTTTGGTGATAGGTATCCACCGGCTTTTGCACCGGGCGTGGACGACTCGACTTCAGCATGTTTTCAAGGAAGGGAACCAGTGCGCAGACAGTCTCGCCTGTCTTGCGAGCGTTTTAAGTCCAGGCCTTCATATCCTGTAGGAGCCCCCTTTTGGCATTCAGGAGCTTCTACGCCGAGATGCGCAAGGAGCAGTGTTTTCGAGAGCTTTGATTTAGTTTAGTCTTCTCCTCTTGTACACAAAAAGAAAAACTCCAGTTCTTGAGTTTTTGGGTCAAGTTTTTTGGTGTAGATATTCAACCTCTATTGTCATCTTCGATTTGATGGCTTCCGATTGGGGTTTTGTGTGACTGAAAAAGGGCTCCACTTTCTTCCATATTGCCTCTTCTCATAGGTTTTGTGATTTTCCATACTTTTTCTTCCATCTTCTTGTATCAATTATGCTAAATGTCACTAACTCATAGGCTTAGTCATTCCAATTTTCATGTACCAACTTATCTTTCCACTTGACAATTTTCCTAGTCCAAATATACGTTTTAATACCTCAATTTTTTAATGATATCAATTAATTTCAATTCACTAAGTAGGATCCATTAAACCAAAATTCAAGTCATATGCAATTCTCAATCATCTCACAATTTTTAACACCTTTCATACGTCTACTTTCATGAACATGTATCATTCCAACTATGGTACAATTTGGGGCCTTACACCTGCTCTCTTCAATCTTTAATTAATTATTAATTTTTTATTGTTACTTATTAATTATTACTAATTATTTATGCATGTTATTATTAATTATTAAATATTATTAATTAATTATTTTAAGTATAAAGAGGTACACATATATTTTCTTTTTTTCTTTTTTAATCTTTCGAGCTCTCTTCAATCTTTAATTAATTATTAATTAATTAATTAATTATTATTATTACTTATTAATTATTACTAATTATTTATAGGAGTGTTCTTTCAATAGCTCTTTCCATAATCATACATTTCTAATTTTTCCCTTAAGATTTTAACTTTAACAATAATCATTCGCAACAAAACCTAGATATATGTACTCATTAATTCCAGAAATAACTAAGCATTAAACGTCTCCGAATTACGCCTGCGCAAAATGCGCAGCGACCACCTGCTAGTATATATATGTGTGTGTGCACGCGCTTACGTGCACAAAGTGTAGAATTTTTAATTTATTATTATTATTCCTTTTTTTGTTTTTTTGATATAAAACGGGGCCTAAGCCCAAGGAAGAATTACATGCGCGTTACACGAGGGAGAGCAACTCCAACTGAGTCGGCTAACAATAAGGGCGAAAGTCCACCCACAATCTCTAAAACCATTGTACTCCTAGTGGTAAGTTATTATTATTCCTTTGGTTTCACTATAAATTAGCAGACCAGACGACTCATATCACTTGGTCCTCAGGGTAGATATGGGAACTGGGAGGCAGAGGAAGTCACCCTTCTCTCTGTTCAGCATCTTCAAGTCGTGTTGCTCTCATGGAACTGACGACATGATGAAGGAAGACGGTTTCTATGAAGGTAGAAGGATACGCCGAAGTGATGAAGATGGACGACGATGGATTAGTGTTAGTGAATCAGGTCCGCCTTCATTCACATGTTCTACGAGAGTTCGCGTTTCAGAACCTGAACGCTTCCTAATCATCAGCCCAGAGAGACAGATAAAATTAGATTGATAGATTTACGAATTCCATTTGTCTGGTGGGTTTCATGCAATATTCTTCTTCTACCTTATCAAATTTCTCAATGTATCTTGTCATATTCACATGTTTTATAATAATGTTCGATGCATAATACCACCGTAACTGCACCCGTGTCGTTCGTAATTGTTACAATTACTCGTAAAACAGTCACAAATTTTATCGATATGAATAAAAACCTACCATTAAGTGTGACATGCACTTCCATAGGATTTAAGGTAAAAGAACTTTTAACCTAAGGTTCATGAAAATTGAAGGAAGAGACGTTGAGGTTTTATATATATAGAATTGACCGTCTTAGATCCGACTAATTGTAATCTCTCTTCTTTTATATGAGATCTTTTTTTTTTCCCCACGAGGTATTCTAGAAGGGTCTCAACTTTGAGAAGATACCTTTAAGCCATCCACATCCTGACTAATTTCCGCTCGAGCCAGGTAGGTCCCTTATAAGAGATAAAGCTCTAGCCCCAAGTTTTAAACGACTGCATACATGAGGGTGGTTCGAACCCGCGATCTCACTTAAGCTAGAATAGTCTCTTACCAACTCACCTGTGCGTTAGAGTTTTATGTGAGATCTTGATCAGACAAGATAGTTGAGAATGCCAGAGTATAAAGTAACTTTCTTACTAAAGATTCTGTTTTCTCCTTTCACTTCCAACCAATAATGTAAATATGGTTCCTGAAAAGAGTGGTTCAAAGTGGTAGATGCCTCTGAATGAGTCAGAGTAACCGTACATTCACGATTTGCTTAAACAGTTTAAGGAGATTTTAATATTATATAGAGCATTTATATCGGATCCTCCCATCATAGGCTTAATATAGGTCCGGTCTCTATTGACTGAGGCCTATTTTTCTCGCAAAACTTTAGCCCACTAATTCAGATCGTTTATTAGACTATTTTATTATCTTTATTCGGATCAAATACAATTTGTTTAATCGTAAATTTAGCACTACCGTTAAAATGTAATTAATTATTGTCCACCTCCCACGAAAATATTTAACATCTTAAACCGTAGGAAAAGTTCGTATAAATATATAAAATTAAAAAAAGAAGGAATTTTATAATCAGACTATAAAATTAGTAAATTTTTACCGATTTAATTTATAGTCAGTTTAACTTATAATTCGATTTTTAAAACATAAGATAAAATTATGTTTTTCTTTATTTTTAAAAACCACCTTATTATTGTTATTTAAATTGTAATGCAAAATTTAGATTTCAACTTCACAAAACTTAATAGAGATCTTCTGATTGGCTCCAGCTTAGTAGGGATCTTTCGATTTGATTTGATTTCTGTTTTCTTTTTTCTTTTTTGATATAATAAAACTGAACAGAATATAAGTGAATGTAATTGGAAATCCACAATTCAGACTTCCTAATCTGATTATATAGCTAAAAAGGTCATCTTTTGATCATGATATGACGCAAATCCCCATTACATTAACAGAATTTTGCTGATCAACCAAACTAAGAAATGGTGCATCAGTCGTATTACATATTCTACACCAACGACTTCCCTATCTTCTTTTCTTTTCCCGACCATTTTCGCAGTTGTAGACACTCAAACACGAACCGAAGCTGACAGTGTTGTATAAAATTCTTGAATTCATGATATCCAGTAGTTCTGGTTCAGCATATATCAAAGAACTACCATGGCATCGAAGTTACTTGTATGATACATGAAGACAGGAAGCAAACATGAGCTGCTACCTTGCAGTGTTCGCCTCCGGATCAACTGTATACTTGTCAGCAACAAGGCGTGCGACTTGATTCGATTCGATTCACCGACCATATTTCTCTTCCTTTGCTTCAAGCGCGTCTAATTCCTCATTTGACAGGAGGTCAACTATAGGTTCATATACCTCCCAGTCCTTCCTTTTTCTGACGTGCAAGTGAAAAAAATAACTATGAGTCCTTCCTCGTGCAAATACAAGATTTGTGGTACAGTTATAAATATGAAACATGACACCTCAAGCAATTGTGAAACTGGCAAATTAAGATATGATAACTATTTACTTATTTCGGTTACTAGCATGATGTTCTGTATTTCGGGCTAACTACAAGGTTTGAGACACAATGGCAGTTACGGATCAGTACATCAAGTATATTACTGATAAAAAATGAAATACATACCGGACAACACTATATTTGTTGCTGAATAACTTTATCAAATCAAATGGCATACCACCTGCTTTGCTGAGTAACAGATGAAAAAATGGGGACATAACAAGTTAGCAACAAGTGTCTACAATGCTCTTATTTCAAAACCACTCATGCACAGTGTTGAAGGGAAATCTGAAGCAACAGGTAAACAATGAACTAATGAAAACAAACCTGGCTGCAACATGTTCAGCACCCCGGCGACCCTTTTTGTTCATTCTACTTTCTCGTGCTGTAGTTACATTTTGAATTGCAATCTACAAAAGTAAAGATTAAAAGCCAACCAAAGTTACCGAATTGAACTTGCCAAACACTAACATATGGTTCGGCATAAGAAGACAAATGAAATTACAATTTATGCAAACACCTCATAAAGCTGTTCCCTAATTGCAAATGCAATAGCAGGCTGCAAAGTAAAGTAACAATGGGATTAGCAGTTAATGATAAGCAACAAGGAAGAGCAGCATGAAGATAATGAATAAGTTTTGCTTACGCCAACTTCAGGATCTTCAATGCCCATATCTTTGCAAAAGTTTCTAGCAAATTCTTCAGGATCACTGTCAAAGTTGTTCAAGTCCTGGAATCCATTTTTTATATAACACAAGAGCGGACACTTCAAAATCTATGTATTACCACCAAAAACATAATTTCTGCGTAAGCAAAGATAGTATCTAGCGACAGCGACCGTCATTACCCACAAGAACTGGTCCTTGATAAGAGTGTGATTCACTCGAAGATCAAGCTGAGAAGAAGAAGCATTGTGTTTTAGTATAAAGCACCCAAATAGGTAAATCAGGTGGTGGCTGCTGGAAAATATAAACCTTGATTGGAACAATCTTGTCTCCAGTAAGCATATCTTGCCCTTCATATGATCGAAACTCAGCCAACTGATTCTATAAAATGGAAGGTGATCAGATAATTAAAACGAAAACATCGGCCGGACAAATTACACTGATTACTGGATTATTAGAATCAATAAGCCAAAGTAATTTTTCTTTTTTTGGTTTTCCTTTTGAAGAAACAAGACAAGCATTGAAAACAAAAAGGAAAAATCTGAAATTAGCAACCAACCTGGATAGATTGAGCGATCTGCATGACGAAAGCAGGAGGAAGTTTCAAGTCCTTGGCAGTTCTTTTAGCGAACACCACCACCTCGGAGTCAGGATCTAACAATTACCCAATTTCCATCGTCAAATTAATCAATTCGATTAGTGAATATCCAACGCCCAATCCATAAAATATCATGATAAAGAGAAACAAACCAGAGGGATTCCAAGTGAAGGCATCTTTGAAACGGTGGCCGTCGATTTCAATATCCAGTCGAATCGGCACCAAATTCTCCGCCGTTGGCCTGTTCATGTCAAATACAAAACATTATGAACGAGAAAAAAAGAAAACAAAAAATACATCAAAAATTCAACATAAGAAGAACTTACATCCTGAACTTGACGGCCGATTTTGAAGAACTTGAAGGTGGGAATTTCATTTAAATGAATTAAAACCCAAAAACCAACAATTGTTGAGGAAATAACACTGATGCTGTCACTACTACTACTGCTGCTGGTGCAACTAAACTTTCCAGGATTCAGCACTCCGATGAGCTTGGAAGAAGTTGAAGGCTAGGAGTGATACTGATGATTGCTTCCGATGTTCATACTTTCTCCGTGAACACTTGAGCGCAGTTAGGGCATTGTTTGTACGGGTTCCACTTAAGGACAAGCCCAGTGGGACAAATTTTCTATAGGTTAATAATAATAAATATGTATAAATATCCGTTAAAAATATTTTTTAATTGAAAATTACAAAATTATTATTATCACTTTATTAAATTTATTTATACAAATCTTATTCTTTTACTAATATATAATATTTAACAACTAATTTTTATTTCTTTTGATCCGTTAAATTTTCTACTCAGTTTTTAACTTTTCAGTTTTATTTATTTAATAATTTTTAATTAAAAATTATCAATTAATTAATTAATCAATCAATTTTTATTAATTAATAAATTTTTATAAGTTAAATTTAATTAATTAACTTTATTTAATAACATCGTTTTTAATTAAACTTTAAATTCTTATAAATATAAAATAAAATTTTCATTCATTTTTCAAATTCTTTAATTTTATTATCTTTTAAATCTTAAACCTCGATTTTACTTCCAGTCTGGTTTTTTAAAAAATTAGTTTTTTACTCAATTTAAATTTAAAAATTGTAAAATATTTACTAAAGTAGATTTTACAAATTTGTATTTGATTTATTAGTATTTAATTAAAATTTTTAAATTTTTAAATATTAATTTTAAAAAGGTTAATTATGATTTTAAATTCGAATATTCCTTTAAAACTTATTTAATTTCAATATTATTCAAAAAGATTAACTATTTGATTTCTTCAAGGAAGTAATGAGATTAGGAAAAGAAGAATCCGTTATAGAGCTTAAAACATAAATTACATATTATGTAGACTATATAAATAAAATAAATATGAATACATTAATAAATAAATTATTGATGAAAGTTTTGTATTTTGTATTTATATATTTATAATACTCCATTTACAGTAGAAGAGCTAGTATAGTGGAGCATGGAAGGAGTATATTGAATTAATAATGTATGACTGTCATGACATTTATTAG
>JAOSBL010000211.1:1497906-1508614 GCA_027568915.1 Erythroxylum roraimae
ATAGACCCTGGGTGGGTGCCCTGGCAGCCCTTGCCCAGGGCTGGCCCCAGCTTTAATCCCTTGAACAACAAATTCTGTTGACACAAACAAACAAAAAAACAGTAAAGGAACTTGCTAAAATTTACGGGATTTCCTTGCAGAAACAAAAGCATTTCAAAGTGGAAGGCAATGTTCTCTGACATTGGCATGATTATGTTTATTGATATTGAGTCAAGTCTTGTGATTGTTACCGTTTTCAATAACATGTTGTCATGCGAAGTTTTGTCATCCCATATCAACATCACCACACGGACTCCTTCTTGTGACTTGTATTTCAACAACTCTCCCAAATTAAGCTCTCCTCCAGAAGGCAATGGTGTTGTTGGTTCCCTAACAAGCTTGACACGATGGTATACAGACCAACCAACAATGTATATGAGGTGGTGTGCTTCCAAGATGGCATGGCATATATCTTGCCAACATCGATTTTGTTCAAAAACCTTCCCATTATCTAGGAGTATTTGAGGTCGAAAATCTTCAGGTACATGAGCATCTTGATAAAGAGTTAAACTGCCACCTTTCCGAAGTGGAAAATAAGTATCAGGAACTCCTGCATAATCTGGTCCTGTACCAACACCATTTTTGTACAAAGGGTTTTCTCCAACTGACTTGTACCGGATAGAAATGTGCAACTCAGGATATGGCTTCAAACAATTTATAGAATGGCTAATGATAGGGTACCAATCATTGAGTATGTTTCCTGAGATGATCTTCTCAACAGATATCTCCACTACTCCAATAAGTTGAGCCCCAAGAACATCATTATCCTTAACATGAAATTCCACCTTTTGAACAGGATGAGCAACTGGCACACAGAAGTGCTCATCCCACATTGGGTTTTCACAATTAGCAATCACTCTAGTTTGAGCTACTGTTGCCCCAGCAAGGCAAACAGATACATAAGGGTCACTAGTTATCATTGAACTTTTTCCTGAACGCTTTATCGGTCTCTTTCCGCAAGAAGTTTTGCAAGGACCAAATATATTAAAAAACCTTCGCATGTGTTCTGAAGCTAAATCCATGTTTGGAAGGGATTTTGCTTCTAGAATCCATACATCCAACTCCCCATGCAAGATAAGAGGTTCTCCACTGGATTGAGACTTATCATGGCTCCCCATTCTGATTTGATAACAAAGAGAACACTTCTAAGTTCTTTAATCTGCTTATCAGATCATAAACAACCACTAAAAGGACAAACAAGTCCGGTTCTAAGATTAAACATTTCCTTATCTCACAGAAACGAGGACCTCACTACTGGACAGAACGATGCCACATCAAAGTGAACTCATCAGGCAAGATGGGACAAAGATTCAATATTTGTTCCCTTCAAAGCACAATCCAAAGGTCACAGTCCCAAAAAGGTGATGCAGAGTTGTCGACCTTCACTGAAAATGTTAGGTGAAATCAAATGAAGCAAAACAGAAAAAAGAGGGGATCAATTACTCTTAAAGAACTCGCACAGCCAGGAATCTATACTTGACATACATCTATTTATCTAAGCTAATTTAAGTAAGGAAGTATGTTCAAGGTTCAGAACAGTACATCTTGACTAAAGACCATGTAAACTAATGACTACAGAGAATCTTTAGATGTCTGCAAGATTCCACTTGGTATGCTTATCAAATTCATCTGAATCAAATTGAAGACATGAAAATTATTCGTGACACAGATAACGTTGTCTTTGTTTAATCAATTATCATTCACTATCACCTACTTGGACAACACAAGAAGTAAAATCTAAAATAAAAGACCTTTTATTTACTACCATTTGTTCAACTTGATGCACTGGAAAATAATTTTCCTCTCGCAATGTTTGCATCAATTCAAGCACAATCACGATTTTGTTAACCTCAATATGAACTACATTGCATTGGTAACTTTGCATAAGGTTCAATTGATCTATCTGATGTACGCAGAGAGTATCAACGTGCTTGAAGGTCACTTGAATTAATCATCAACCCATAAATGTGTTTCGTGTTCAACAGGGCCAGAACCAGGAAATAACCATATATGGAATCATCAACCGTAAGGAATATACAGTTGAATTAAACATCACCCACACCACCATAATAAACCTCAAAAATATGGTAAAAGAAACATCGATAAGTACCTGGTGAGGAATGGGAAGCAAAAAGTAGGAGAACGTTGACCAGAGCGTCCTAGAGAGAGAGAGAGAGAGAGAAGAGAGATAAATGCGTTTCACTTTGTGTTATTGTGAAGGACATAGAATGGGGAAGACGCAGCAGCTCTCCATTAGAGAGCGAGAGAGAGAATATCTGAGCCGAAAATGGGGGGAAAGCTGGTGGCGGCCATTTCTTATCTACTTTAGTCCCTGAAATTCAGTAACGGTTTTTCAAAAACCAATATCATTTTAAAATCAAAAAAAAAAAAAACCAATATCATTTAGGCACAAAGCAACAGCGTCGATCATGTTTAGCAATCATCTGATTGTATTAATTGTTAGATGATTATATCAGTAGTTAACTGATAGCTGATTTGATCAACAAATTATATTAGTTGTTTATTAGATATGTTTGGTAAAATTAGTTGTTTAGTATTAACTGTTTATTTATAAAATGACTTATGAGAATATGATTTTAAAAACAAATTATAAAGGTATGATTATTATATATCTTAACATATCGTTTAATATTCTTATAAGAATTTAAATTTTAAAAAAGTCATGTTTACCTGTACTATTTTATCATCTATAAGAAATTTATGCAACTCTTTCTATTTTCATTTTTGTTTAAAGTTAATATTTTATTTCTAACCTATAACTACATAAAACAATTATAAGAACAAACATTATTCCTAAAACGTAGGTATCTAGGAACCTCAACTAGGTTGTTCTACTTACTAAAAATTATTGTATATTTAAACTGACAAAAATATAACGCGTGTGGTATTAATTGCAACTTAATCAAGAATACAATTTAAACAGTAAGATTTTACGTAACTTACCAATAGAATTTAAAGGGCACAATCGACTTTGATATTTAAAATTTTGGCTGTTGGTAGAAAACACTCATATATAGGAGTGTTTTCATTTTTTGTTATTTATCTTAAATTAGCCTATGAATCTACTATTCTCCAAACACCTTTAGTAGCTGTTTGACGAGTTAAACAGCTGAAAACAACAAATCAACTAAGAAAATAGTTGATTGATAGCTAACCAAACGAGACCAATACCTTGAACATTATATATTGCAAAGTAATTTAATTTTAAATTTATTCTCTAAATTCATATATTTTAGATATCTTTATCAATATTTTAAAAATTAGACTGAAAGCTACTAATAAAATAAGAGGTTTAGATAGGAACGACATTTGGGCCAGGCTCAGTCCAAGTTGACCAAGCCTTAGGCCTGATTTTTAAATAAATCGAGCTTTAGGGGGGGGTAGGGCAAGGATTGCTAAAGTCTGACCTAACCCAATTTATGACAACTATAAGAGAAACAACGTTGTTTTTGTAAAAAATGAAGACATTTTCTATTTTCATTTTTTAAAAAATAAAAATAAGCCGAGTCAGGCTATGGTCCAGCTATCTTGCACCCAATTAGGCTTGGGCTTAGGCTCACTTGTCTCGGGTCATATTTGAACCCGACATGTCATTCCTAAATTTAATATTTAAAAGGATAAACAGATATTAAATAGTTATAATATCAGTTAAAAATTGAATAAAAATAAAAAAATTAAAATATGACTGAAGATTAATTGAAAAAACTCTTAATTGAAAATTAATTAATTTATTTTTATTTATATAAATAAATTAATTTATGAAATCAATTAATTAATTAATAAACTATTCATTTTTAACAATAAAAATTATTAAAATAAATTGAATATAAAAGTTAAAAATCGAATTAAAAAGTCAATTATTTCAAAATTTTCACTATTAAACTGACTAAACTAATTGAGTTTTTTAATTATTTATCCTTACATTAAAGTAGCCCTTCATCAAAATATTTGATATTTTAATAGTTTAATGCATAAATTTCAAAATATTTTAGTACAAACTATATAATGAATTTATCAATTAGTACAAAAACATAAACTTTTTTATGTAATTAAATATGGTTGATTACTTCAAAAATACTTTCGTATATTCTCATCTTAAGCTATTTAATTCTAAATCCATCAAATTTAAAAAGCGAGAAAAATATATTTTTAAATAAAAATAGAGTTATGCAATTAATTTGTATTTATTATTTAAAATTAAAATTTTCATACTTAAGTTTACTTTTTAAAAAAAACATTAATTATAATTTCATCTTTCGCTAAATAACTCATAGTAAAATATTTTTCAGCTCAAATTTGACTTAAAAATTCAAATTTTAATCCAAAAAATTTAACTCAATTATGCTCAAACTTCACAATTGTTTGATTATACAAAAAAAAATTAAATTTGATTCGATCAATAGCAAAAAGTTTTAAATTCGATCCTATCGATTG
The DNA here is from genome assembly GCA_027568915.1 of Erythroxylum roraimae. NCBI lineage: Eukaryota > Viridiplantae > Streptophyta > Magnoliopsida > Malpighiales > Erythroxylaceae > Erythroxylum > Erythroxylum roraimae. Next base: position 1,502,401 of record JAOSBL010000211.1, read on the forward strand.
CCAGGGCAAGTATGTCTCTTGTTAGGAATGTCAATAGCCTGAGCCGCTTCCAACCCTACCGGCCCGACCCATAGGCTAGGTAGCTCGTAACCCAACAAGTCAAGGCTAGCATGCTTAGGCCACGAGTATTTTTTTCAAAAAAAAAATAGTTGTTTTTTACGTTACAGTCGATCTATGAGTTGGGCTTAGCGCAGCCTCAACCCTTAGCCCGGTTGGGACAAACAATTTTGACTCGATGACCCGATCAACCTAAGCCGGATGAGCCAGGCCAAAATTGACATTCCTACCTCTTGCTTTTTTTTTTTTTTGCTTACATAATTTTGAGATAAGGAAAAGTAGGACATAGTTTTTTTATGATATAGTCGGGCTACGAGTTGGGCCGAGCTAGGCCGCACTTAGTCCAACCTCAACCCTCGGCCCGATTGGGACAAACAATTTAAGCTCATAACCCGATCAACTCAAGCTGAACGGGCCAGGCGAAAATTGACAATCCTATCTCTTGCATATTTTTTTTGCTTACATAATTTTGAGGTAAGGAAAAGTAGGAAGTCAAGAGATTGGTAGTCCGATATCAAAAAAAAAAAAAAAAAAAGAGATTGGTAGTCCAATGTGTCAAAATGCACATTGTAGACAAGTAAAACAGGTGATACAAAATTACAAAGAAAACGTTCAAGCTCTAAGAAGACAAAATGAAGACACACTCCTGCCTTACTATTTACCATAACAGAGCACAAAAGGAAATATTTTATTCCCAGATGCTAATGACAGCGACAAAGTGAAAGATGAAGAAGACTTCCATCAGTATCACCACATTGCCTCCAAGGACCAGTCTTCTCATAATCTCCTCTGCAAGGCAAACAACTATAAGATAACTTCCTGAGCAGTAACAGTTTCATGTTCATGAAAACTGTTAATTAGGCCTCTTATATTTAACCAAGATTGTATGCTGTAACTGGTTTATTTTGATCTTTGCAAGGTAACTAACTGAAAGCTCATTCATGATATCTTCTTAGCACCAAAGCACCTTCATAGTAAAATGGCATGTAAAGTCCATAAAAAATATTCTCACAAAATGAACTTGTTCAAATTATGTACCGGAAAAACATCATACTTGATCTGCACCAGTTTGTCCAACTGAGGAGAAATTCTCTTGCACTCCCTGCATAGTCTTCTGCTTCACTTGCGAGGATGCTTCGCCTTCACCTGGATAATACTGTCCATTGGTAGAATTTGCACCCTGCCAATGAGTTCCACCAATCATGGTAGAATAACTCCTGTTATCTCCCCCAAAATCCCTGTTTCCAGCAGATGGAAAACCCCTCTGATCTTGTGGGATGCTCCTTTGTTCCCGAGGATAATTGTCTCCATGTTGCCCTTGGTTGTAACTGGCCTCATATTGATGCATAGGACCTCTTGGACTCACTTGATAGTTATTGTTCATGGGCACCCTGTCTGCTTGACCTTGAGGCTGGGGGTAATTTTGCGAAGGCCTATAATTTTGCTGCTGGGGGTAATTCTGTGGAGGAGGAGGACCGTAATTTTGCTGCGGAGAATAATTTTGAGGAGGACCGTAATTTTGCTGCGGGGAATAATTTTGAGGAGGACCGTAATTTTGCTGAGGTGGGTAGTTGTTTGGAGGATTATAGTTTTGCTGTGGTCTCACGTTTTGTGGAGGACCATAGTTTTGCTGTGGATAATTTTGTGGAGGCCCATAGTACCTACCGCCTCCTTGTTGGTCAAACTGAGGATTTCCTTGTCGGTTTTGCATTGATCCTCCTTGTCGGTCGTATCTTGGTTGGTCAGCATTTCTATTTCTGTCACGGAATCGTCCCCCCCTTTGATATTGAATAGGAGGTGGTCTTGGTGTGATAACTCCATTTTCATACTTGTCCCCTGGGAAGTACAAGATAGTACCGAAAATCAAGAATCCACTAATTTAGATTAAAATTTTAGAGCTAATCTGTCGAGAGAACTTATGAGCAACTCTAACATGGTCTCTTAAGAAGGAACAGAAATGTCAGGATAAGCTTAGAATAAGATGTCAGGACAAAAAACTTACCCCCGTACTCCTTGTTTACTGGATCAATAAAGGAATCTGGTAACACAAAAACAACACCTGGAACATCTGTTCAACCAGCAGACCAGCATCATGAGCAAACCATCCCAACTTCTACACCATGCATGAAGGCAACCATAGATAAAAAATAAATAAAATAAACTACACACACTTTCGCACAAGCTTCCCATCCTAACCTTTAAACTTTTCTGACTCCTCTTCTGTCATTATAGCTTGAAATCCTTGATAAGTTGTTGTACTGCAAGCATACATTCTTTTCTTTGCCTCTTCAATGCTGAAATGATCAAAAAAGTTTTAAAAAATCAAACAAATTTGAACTAACAATATCCAAGCACAAAAACTGAGATGCAAAAGAAATTTTTCAATAAAATGTAGAAATTGGTACAATAACTAGGTCAACTCAATTTGTTGCACTCACGAGCAACTTCTTTATGAGCTGATTCGAAAACTCGATTATCTATTTGTTTAGTTGTTTAAAGACTACATTAGCAGACTTTCCCTAAAAATGTTTTCAATATTTTCCATTCCACAAGCTGAGTTTTTGCAATCAATAAGAAAGTAAACAAAATTAGTTGAAGCCCAGAAAGAACATACTAAATGTACATAGAAGAAGTGGAGATACTAGTCTTCCAACCTTCCCCTGCTATTTTTGGCCAGTAGCTATGGCCTAACGTATAAGCAATGGCCATGAACTTCAGAAAGTCTCCAAGTTTCAACAAATTTTGTGCTGATAGCTCAAAATGTTAAGATGGTGCCTCTCACATAATTTAAAAATTTTCCTTTCAACAATAATACCTTCAGGTGTGCTCAATTAAGTCACAAATTTTAGACAGAAACTTTTCATTCATCAAATTCCATCGTTCCCAAATTTCTCGTGAAGCGAAAGCATTTGATATACTAGATATATGAAAGATAACATAAACTAAATAAAATTATGAGAACCTGATATTTAGTCCCTGAGCACAAGTACGTTCGTAGGTGGCGACCATCTCTTCGGGGGTTGGTTTGGGGTCCTTAGGGAAATCCATAGTGATGAGCCAGTGATTGAAATCGCAGCCCTCGAAGAGAACTGTATCCTCTGTTATCTCATCTCCTTCCTTGTAAAGCTTGTATTGTCTCTCCGGCGATAGCGAAATGGGCGACCCAGTGAATAGCCGCGACTGGAACAACGAAAACGCTGTTGACCGGAGAGTGAAACCGGCTATGGTCTTAGAAAGCGGAGGAGGTGCAGCGGTGGTTACAACTGGGGAGGAAAGAGAGCGAGTAAGCTTGGTGAGAGGTCGACGGAGGCGTTGAAATGATCGCAAAGCCATTGTAGAGAAATCGGTCAGCAGTGCACGCGTTAGGGTTTTAGGGGGTTTCGAGCTACCCTTTATCGATATATATAAATGTTTAAATAATATATATGCGAATTTAACTCAAATTATTGCAATAAAACTTTAAAATCATTTATTGTTATTTTAATTTGATTAGACAAAAGCTTTTTTATTTTTGTATTATAATTTAATTATAAATTATAAATTACCATCTAAACGGTTAATAATTTTATGAAATAATTTATTTTCAATTATATTAAAATTTATTGAACATATTAGAAAAAATTACTTACAATTTTATTAAAATTTCAATTAACCACTTAAAACCGAAATAAATTATTAGAAAATCGAGACCGAATCTGATCCCCCATATAAAAGGAATAAGAAGCGGTTCAATTTTTCAAAATTCAAGATTACTTTAAAAATATGTAATAAGATTAATACAAAAACATAATAAACATAAGAGTAAATTGTACATTATTAAATTTCTTATTATAATTTTAATTAAACTTTAATTAAAATATTATTAATTTTAATTAAATACCAATTGATTCAAAAAAATATTCAATATCTTGTACTAATCTTTATTTATTAAATATATCTTATTAAATCTAAACAAAATTTTAAATTTTACAGTCAAGTTTAACTTAATTAAAATATCTTTTATCTCTTAAACTATTTCTTTTATGTGATATATTGAGTTCCTAATTATGTTAAGAATAGATATAAATCATAACCTAAATAGTATTTAATATTAGATAAATTAAAATTCTTTAAATTATTTTTAATTTTTTAATTAAATAATTGATATTTATATATTAAAATTAGCGACCAATAACACCTAAATTATACGAATGTTAAAGTAATTTTGACTAATCTTTTTATTTATGATTTTTCGTATAATTCAATTATTTTATCATATAATATTCCGATTAGACATAAAATAGATAAATAATGTTTACTTTATTTTCATCCAATTGTATTAATTATCCATTATTAGCAATTAATTATATTAATGATATTTGAACACTATTTTAAAAGTTTCATTCTATCTTGACCAAGAATTTACCGGGTCAATATTATTTAAGAACAACAGAAGATTCATCCTGAGCATTTATGGTAAAAATATATATATATTGATCATTCAATCACCTCTATATAATTCACGTTATATTTAATAATTATCGATTAAGTCATATTTGGCAAAAATATGGTATAAGTAATATTAAAACACAAAAAATATGTTACGTTTATAATCAATCTCGTAGATTAAAGTAAACAAATGTAAAAAAAATGTGAGCACTTGCTAGATAACAAGTTCTCTAAATTGAATCATGAGGATATTATTTAGAAAGTTACATACAACATCATTATAAAGTAAAACTAATTTTTTGAACTAAATTGTTAAAAATTTAAATGTTTGATCACTCAATTGAAATATTTAAAAACTTCAATACTAAATTGAAAATATTTAAAAGATTACTACTTTCAAATATGTTAACACTTAAAACTAGATTATCAAAATTTCAAATATTGGTTATTCAATTAAAAATATCAACCAACCTGACTATTCAACAAATAAGTAACAGTTCTATTTATCAATATGTATGATCTTGGACCCTTAATAATAATTTTCCTTTAGAGTTCAGCCACTTGATCGACCCACTTATTTTTATTTTTTCAATGTTAATTACTACTATTGGAATTATGGTTCGTCTTTATAGTGACAATTATATGGCTCATGATCAAAGCTATTTGAGATTTTTTGCCTATATGATTTTTTTCAATATTGCAATGTTGGGATTAGTTAGTAGTTCGAATTTGATACAAATTTATATTTTTTGAGAATTGGTTGGAATGTGTTCTTATCTATTAATAGGGTTTTGGTTTATACGACCTATTGCATCAAATACTTGTCAATGCGTAGGTGGCACATACCTTTGTTGCTTAACCAAGTGGTCAAGGGTTCAACATTTAGGAATGCAGCAAACTCCTGGGTCAGTTGTAGCCCTCCTTGATTTGAGATGTTCCCGCAGCAGAGGAATTAGTCTCTGAACTAATCCTTAAAAAAAGAAAAAAAAGAAAAGCATTTGTAACTAATCGTGTAGGAGATTTTGGTTTATTAGTAGAAATTTTAGGCCTTTATTAGATAACGGGTAGTTTCGAATTTAGGAATTTGTTCGACATTTTCAGTAACTTGATTGCTAATAATAAGGTAAATTATTTATTTGTTAATTTGTGTGCCGTTCTATTATTTTCGGGCGCAATTACTAAATCAGCCCAACTCTTTCTTCATGTATAGTTACCGAATGCCATGGAATTAAAAAAACTTTAAATTGAAAATTTCTGAATAAGTTACCCTTAATGATAATTATTATCATCATCATAAGATAGAATATAAGAATGATAATAGGCTAGCTTGAGGCTCGATCGAGCCCGAGCCCAAGTCCAACTCTGTCTAATCTTAAATTTTTTAGTTTTAACCATATAAAATAACTTTATTTTTAATAAAATAATGCCATTTTCCTTGTAAAAATTAGGCCTTAAATTAGGTTAGATACAGGCAACTTGAATCTGAGTTCTACCCGAAGCCAGATTTTAAAAAAAAAAGGGACTCGAGGTCCCGTACAAGGATCGCTCAACTCAAATATGACCTGTTAACTTCACTTCAGGCGTGATCAGCCCGAGCCGGCCCAGTTGGCATCTCTTTGAAACAACGAAATAAACAAGTGTAGAAGAAAAACAAGAGTGCAAGTGAACGAGTCTTCCTGAAGCAAAAGTCGTCCTTTCTTATATTGCCGAAAAACCAAAAAACAAGTCT